>JAZKJV010000427.1:490429-664977 GCA_037367405.1 Ottelia alismoides
TCGTGAAAACTGACTAACACAGAATATATGAAAGTTGACTCGATTGAGACCGGGCCACAAGAGTTGTTGATTAGCCTGAATTTGACTGTCACACTGTTGATGTTGCTGAAAAATGTGGAAATCGATCTAAAATTTGCCCCCCCCTGAATTTAAGGGTTTCCAATGTTCTTCAATTAAGAAATAGATATGGACATTTGTTTGCTAAAATATGGTTGTAATTAGGAGTTTTGAGATGCATATCATTGTATCCCTCATTCTCATCCTATATTGCATACTACACTGATGATATAAGTCTTATAAAGCAAGATATGCAACTAAGAAAAGGAATTATAAAAACCTACTTAATGGTCCGATGGTAGTGCTGTGTGCCTCTACCGCCCAAAAGAGCAGGGTTCAATTCTTGGAACTGACCCCTCTTGTTTAAAAAAAAAGAAATTATAATGCACTGCAAGTGTAAGATAAAAGAAAATACAAAAATTATAATATTAGATGAAGACACTCTATGTACTCATTCTGCTACACGTATTAAGTAGCAGTTCCTGAGTTACTCATGTATTACATATGTTTCTCATAGGTTTTGCTTTGAAGTGCTGACATTATTACAAATACTATAATAACAATCTCATGTTGCTTTAGTTGTTATGTTTATATGTTTACAACCTTTAGTAATATGGGGGTGATGCCTCCGATTGTTTGGTGAACGAGTTTGGGTGGGATCTAGGGAGAGTAGACGTGTAAGTGGCATATGTGAAGTTTTTAGAGCTTTAGGATTTAGGGTTTAGATGTCCATTCTTTCAAGAAGTGTTGTGATAATTTGATGTACTTTTGTTTAGGGTTTAGGGTTTAGTAATTTGTTCAATGGAAATAGAGATATACGACTAATGAGTGGTCCACGGTGGCATTGTTTATTGAAAATGTGCAGTAGCTTGTGGGGGGTAATCGAAATGAAGTGCATTTTCAATGAGCATGTTGAAATTCTCAGTACAATTCTCTTCTTTTTATGTTGAAGGACGGTTACTATAGTGTGTGCTTGACAATTTCCTTTAAAAAAAGTTTTGTTCTTGCAAGAGACTTCTTATGTGTCAATGAGAAGATGATCGGTATGTTTTGGTGCAAGACACTTCTTATTTGTCAATTGGAAGATGATCGGTATAGTGTTTGCTTGACAACTCTCTTTGCCAGTTAAGGGTTATGAAGAATTAAAAGATGGTTGGCCATGGGAGAATTAGGGTGAAGGATAAACAATCACCAATATAATGCTGATAAAGTGTGGATGAATCCCTTTAGAAGGAACTATGGTAACACACTATTTGAGCAGGAATGGCTTCTAAATTTATTGAGAAGAAACTCATTTCGCTTCTTTTTGGAATCAAGCAATAATTGTCTTCTTGATTTATGTTGCGAGGAGGGGCATTATTTTTAAGAATGTCGTGTTGAGATTGATACTTATTTTTCTAAATCCTCTTATTTCTTGTAAGTCTTCAGCTTACTTTCCATTGAATGAGTACTATCTACGATATCTTTTACCTTATTCATAAAAGATTGATGCCTTTCGTCAATGCATAGTAGTCAAAACTAAAGGAAGAAAGGAGAGAAAACTTATAATTTAGGGTCCTTTCAATTATCCCCTTTTCACTGTCCTTTCAACTACAGGCTATTATTGTGCATTTCCTAAAATTAGTTAATACTTATAATTTAGGCGTGCTTCATTCTTAAAAGGCAATGGTTATGTAGATGGTTAGACTTTTTGGATGTTTGCCCAAACTCACCTTTGCTGTGTTTTAATGTAGTACATTTTACAGTATATATCAAATAATTCTAATGGTAGTTATTATATATTCACCATGATTACACATTCTATATCTTGGTTTTTGCATTGTTGCCTCCCAGCATCATGAGATTCATGACCCTCGTCACCTCGTGAAGTTTATTGAATATGATTTGGTGGTTGCAATCCTTGTCCTTCACGAGGAACGCTTTGGTGGTTGTCATTTCAGGTCTTCTACAGAAGCTAGACCATTCCCTCGACTCACATGCCCATCAATTGCATGAAGATATGCCCATCATAGCCTTTTACACTACGGACGGTTAGGTTTTTTTGGTCTAATTCTGTTGCAACAGAATGGTCATAGGTCCTTGTCCTTGATGAGAAATGCTTTGGTGGTTGCCATTTCAAGCCATCTACCGAAGCTAGACCATTCTGTTGACACACACGAGATGCACCAGTTATTGCTTGTTTGAAGTTATTCAAGTGTAGCCTTTCACACTGTTGGCGGTTGGGTTTTTGGTTCTAGTTTATGACCCTTATCATGTCCTGAAGGTCAGATAAGGATGTCATTATGCTCACAGTTTGATGTCAATTCAAATACTCCTTGACCCCTATGCCATCATCAAACTCTTGTCATCAATGAGTTTTGTGAAACACTGCAATGATGTGACAACCATGCTGACCTTGATGAACTCCAGACTGCCTCCCAATTGTTCGCAATTGCCTGACAACCATGGCAATGACCTTGTGCCACAACACGAGCCTTCTCATAACCATCAATGCCTTTTTTTGAGACTTGTCTGCTCTCGTAGTTTTCAGAAATTTTATGAAGCTTAGCTTTACCCATTCTGCTGTACTTTGACAACTCTTGTATCTTCCTTCGCCATGGTGTATGTTTTTTGGGGTCAAAGCTGGATCCTCTTCAATATCTCAAGGTATTGGTAACATGTTAGTTCCTTTTCTGATCCTTGTTGTTGCATGCCATTTCATTAGTTGTCATCAATAAACCCACCTCTTGGTCTTTCACTAGCAACTGTGAGGGTTGGCTAGACATAGGGATGAAATTCCTTATTGTTGCCTTCCCAACCTGTTAGTTGGGCATACATGGACTCAACCCATGAATTGCGATGATAATATGACTCAGTCTGCAGTCATCTACAAATACAACATTGTTCGACTTGGTTTTAATTATCGATATCTATAGTTTATCTACATGTCTTGAAGGGGATATCGGGATGCATCTGAGGTAGCACTGGAAATTTTAGAATGATTCAAAAAGAGATTTCTCTTGTAAATCAAGGTCTTCATGGTTTTTAAATTTTATAGTAAGACATAACCACTCTTTCCTTAGGCATTAAATCTAGCATTCATCATTTACTAGTTTCACAGCATGAAAGATTTCAGACAACCTGATAGTAATGGGGAAGTATTATGTAATTCAACTATGTAGTTACTATTATGCTGCTTGTAAAGTTAAGATAGTTTTTAGTGACGAGTAACTACTAAATTGCTAACCAACCTTGTATTTTTAGAAAATCACTTCGATCTTGACTTAAATTTATCATCTATATGACAACAACAAAGCCTTTTTCCACTTTAAGTAAGTTTGGCTACATTGATTTTTCGCATGCATTCGGATCTATCTTGGGTCATTATCTGGCTTAGATCCCAAAAACTAAGGGCTCGTTTGGTTGCTGGATTGGAGTGGGTTGGGGTAACCTGATTGGAATAGTAGCTGTTTGGGATGATTATGATGGTTGGAGATGGTTGGAATAAAGAATGTGATGTGGTGTCACTATGATTTGTGATAGAATTCCATCCCATCAAAAGAGGGGGGTAAACCGGTTTACCTCAGGATAACTCGGGGGTAAACCGGATACCAAACGAGCCCTAAGATCCCTTCGTATAGTCTCATTCCAACACTTCTTTGGTCTTCCACACCCTCTTTTAGCCGACTAAACATTTCAAAACTCACATCTCCTCATCGGTGCATCAGTTGTCTTCCTTTGCAAATGCCAAACCACCTTAAGTGATTTTCTCGCATCTTATTTTCGATCGGAGCTACATTCACTTTCATTATGATGGCATCATTCCGAATCTGATCTTTACGTGTGTGTCCACACATCCACCTTAGCATTTTCATTTCTGCTACTGCCATTCTTTGCACAAGTCTATGGTTCACATGCCATTAATCAGATCCATAGAACATAGCAGGTCTCACAACTGCTTTGTAAAACTTTCCTTTGATTTTCAAAGAAATTTTCTTACCACAGAGAACAGTAGAGCCACCTTTCCACTTTAGTCAACCTGTATTTATTCTATTTGTAACATCTCCATCAATTTCTCCATCATATTGCAAATAGATCCCAAGTATCTAAAAGAATCTCTTCTGAATGTTATCATCACCAATCTTAACATCGATTCCTTCATTATTGCTTACATCAAAAGTATACTCCATATATTCAGTATTAGCCCTACCTATACAGAATCCTTTAATCTCCAATACATGTCTCCGGACCTCAAGCTTCTCATTTACTCCGTCTCTAATCTCATCAATCAACACAATATAATCAACGAATAACATACATCGAGGTATCTCATCATGAGTGTAACTTGTCAACTCGTCTATAATCAAAGTAAAAAGGAATGGACTCAAAGTTGAACCTTGATGCGAACCAATGTTGATGTCAAAACAGTCAGCCTTGGCAGACTATATCCTTACTAGGGATGCAAATGAGCTAATACTAATGCGAATTCATGTCATATCATAACCATGTCCATATTATTTTACGAATATGAATATAAATACAAATGTTACACGGATGTAAAAAATCAAGATCCATATCCTCAAAATACGAATACGAATATGAATCTTTTACGAACGAATACAAATATCCAAATGACTGTTAACTTTTAAGATGTTATAAAAGTTAAGATGTTATACCGGATTGGTTATGGTTGTCCCGAGAGGGAGGTTGCGGCTACGGCAGAGCAAAGTTTGCTACAACAGACAATTTAAGATTCACCGGTCAGATGAAAACCTCCCATAGAATTTAGAATGAAAACAACTGTAGAAAAAACTAGCCGTGATGAATGATGGATCTCCTAAATGACAGTCGATGAACAAAGGTTGAACAGAGGTTGGGCAAGTGCTGCGAGGGAGGTGGAGGGCGGCGTCACCAGCGTGGAAGGCGGAGGATGGTGAGGGGAGGCGGAGGTCAGGGGGAGGAGTGCTATAGGGGAGGCGGAGGGCGGCTTGGGGAGGAAAAGGTCACGTCGAGGCGGAGGATGGTCGATGAGGCGGAGGGCGGCCATGCCCGCCAGGGGAGG
This sequence comes from Ottelia alismoides, assembly GCA_037367405.1. Taxonomy (NCBI): domain Eukaryota; kingdom Viridiplantae; phylum Streptophyta; class Magnoliopsida; order Alismatales; family Hydrocharitaceae; genus Ottelia; species Ottelia alismoides. The sequence goes on from JAZKJV010000427.1 coordinate 495,528, forward strand.
TAGAGGTCGAGGAAGGCAGATGGCGGCTTGGGAGGTAGAGGTTGGGGGAGGTGGATGGCAACGTGGGAGGCGGAGGACGGTGAGGGGAGGCGGAGGTAAGGGACATGCTAAGGGTGGTGTGGGGGTGGAGGTTAGGGGGAGGAGTGCTATAGGGAGACGGAGGGCGGCTTGGGGAGGAAAATGTCACGTCGAGGCGGAGGACGGTCGATGAGGCAGAGGGCGGCGAGGGGAGACGGAGGTCGAGGAATGCAGATGGTAGCGTGGGAGGTGGAGGTCGGGGGAGGCAGAGATCAGGGGTTGCGACTAACCGTAAGCCTGCAGGGGAGGGGGAGTTGGGGAGGAAGAGGGGCGCGCTGGCGGCTCTGTCGGGGAGGAAGCGGCGAGCCGACAAGGGTGGCCCTGGCGGGGGAGGGCGAGGAGGAAGCTGCGGGCTGGTTGCCATGGCGTGGGAGGCGGAGGTCGGACTGATAAGGGAGATCGGGCTAGGGCGGGGGGGGGGTTATTTTGATTCGTTGGATTTAAGGTTTAAGATTAAAAATTTAGTATATATAATACGAGTATTCGTATTTGTATTTGCATTCGTATTCATGTTCGTTAACTCAAGATGCGTCTTCGGATTCGTATCCGCAAAATATTCGTTTAGAATATTCGTATTCGTATTCGCGTGATTTAAAAAAATAAGAACCATATCCTATTAAAAAACGAATACAAATATGGACGAATACGAATGTAATCACATCCGTTTACGTCCCTAATCCTTACACAAGATGAAGCCCTATCATACATATCTTTTATGAGGTTGATGTATATGATAAGTGCTTGTCTCTTCTCCAAAACTCTCCACAATATCTCCCCTTCTCTAAATTAATAAAAATCATATGGATGTTCTTCCTTTTAACTCTGTAAATCTCCATTGTTCTCAGCAAGTGGACGACTTCAATAGTTGAAAGGCATGGCATGAATCCGAATTGGTACTTTGGAAATTTGCCTTAACCTTCTTTCGATCACTCGTTCTCAAATTTTCATATTGTGACTCATCAGTTTGATACGTCTATAATTTGGACAATTTTCAATGTCTCCATTGTTCTTATAAAGAGGCAGTATATGCTTCTCCTCCATTTTTCAGGTATTTTCTTGCTTCGTTAAATAACATTGAATAAATTTGTAAACCAAGTCAAACCACACTCCCCTAAATGTTCTAAACTTATATAGGGGTGTCATCATGTACTACATCTTTCCCATGTCATATAACCTTCAATGCCTCCTCTACTTCCTTCATTTGTATTCGTATGTAGCTTGCACGATTCAAGTAACTTTCACTACTCGCTAGATTTCCCAAAGTGATCTCTCTATTTCCTTTCCCAATGAAAAGCTTATGGAAGTATTGCCTCCTTCTAGTCTCTATATTCTTATGAGTAACAAGCACGTGGCTTTCCTCATCCTTAATGCATCTCACTTGAGAAAGATCTTTGGTCTTTCTTTCTCTTGCTTTAGCCAACCTAAATATATCCTTCTGACCTTCCTCAGGGTCCATTTGGTAACTGGGTTGGGTTGCGGTATCTCCTAGTGAATAGTAGATGTTTGGAGTGTTGGGAGGGTTGGAATGATAATTGTGATGTGACGTAACATTGATTATGTGTTATATTAACTTTTTAAATGATTATAATTAATTTTTATATTAATAATTTTATTTGAACATAGTTAAAAAACATTATACCAAAGAAATTAGAGGGTCAATACAAGTAATCCCAACCCAAGTTGAGAGGGTTGGAACGAGGGGTATGCCGGTGTACACCGGTATACACCAGCAACCAAACGATCCCTTAGAATTAAAATTTTTGTACAAAACTTCATAAGCTTTTGACTTAGCTTCGCTTACTGCCTTCTTTAATTCCTTCTTCGCTATTTTATAGTTTGTGATAGTTTCAACTGTTCTATCTTTAGACATAGCTTTAAAACAATTCTCTTCGGATAGAAGATGCTGCCGCCTCCCACATCTCATTAGCACTTCCGTTGCAATCCCTAGATAAGTCTTTAAAACCTTCTCCCTGAAGCTTGATTACTTCAATTGAAGATTCCGCCATTTAGTTCTAGTAATCTTGGAAACCCTCATTTTCTTTACTAGCCCTTTTATTTGTACGATGCACACCATGACTAACAAGCAATGCTGGGTGGTCAAGCTCTCTCCTGGGATCATCTATATGATTATATTAATCAAATTCAAATAAGGTATAAAAATCACATCTTAATCTCCATCTTGTAGTTAATATTAATGATAACAAACCATATTTTATTGGTTTTCTATGAAATGGTTAAACAAAAGATTTTTTTTGTAAATTAAGTTTTTGATATTTCTAATATCAATAAGACAACTAAATTTTTCTTAGGTGTAAAAATATATTTAGGATATATATTTCTGGGCAACATGGTAGTAACTAAGTAGTACTACAACTATGCACCAACTATTATTAGCTATTGGAGTAAGAATTACTATTTAATGATTGTGAACACTAAATTCGTAATCTATCTTGAGTTGTTTTTAGTAAAATCACATGAATCTTCAATTTAAATCTATTTTTATATCAATGAAAACACATCCTTAACTTATAGTCGGTATTGAGGGATTTCTTCATCACGACCTCTAAAATCCTTTTCAATTACATGGCAACACATGTAAACTATGATATCTCAAAAAACCCATGTAAACTATGAACTTACATCACAACCTTTGTAATCTTGCTTTGTCTTACATTGTCGACCTTTATTGTTTATTTTTGTTACTTAAGCAATTAAGTATGACTTTGAGGGTCAAGAAGTAAGAAAAAAATACAAGAAAAATCATTTCACATATGAAAGCTAGGTCTTGATTTTCACATACGAGATGCTGGAGCAAGTCTTCTCCAACTATACCCTCGTTCACGTGCTCTTCCTCACAGGCGACATCTTCATCAGTGGTGTCTTCATCACCTACCGCCCCTCTCTATTTTTCTACGGTTCCTTCACGTCCCCTTCTTCATCACGACCTCTTAAATCCTTTTCAATTACATGGCAACACATGTAAACTATGATATCTCAAGAAACCCATGTAAACTATGAACTTACATCACAACCTTTGTAATCTTGGTTTGTCTTACATTGTCGACCTTTATTGTTTATTTTTGTTACTTAAGCAATTAAGTATGACTTTGAGGGTCAAGAAGTAAGAAAAAAATACAAGAAAAATCATTTCACATATGAAAGCTAGGTCTTGATTTTCACATACGAGATGCTGGAGCAAGTCTTCTCCAACTATACCCTCATTCACGTGCTCTTCCTCACAGGCGACATCTTCATCAGTGGTGTCTTCATCACCTACCGCCCCTCTCTATTTTTCTACGGTTCCTTCACGTCCCCTTCTTCATCACCGACTTTGACCGCTACCATTGCGTCTTTGGCGAGTTGTACTCCGTCTCTCTGTACCCCTTAGATTGCATAGACAACCTCGAGGGCACCTCCCACGTCCATTATCAATGCTTCCTTATCATTGTCGCCCACATCAATCATGATGATGATGAGGACTAGACATGGGAGGCATGGATGTGGAATCGTATTACACCCACATCAGCTATGCATAGGAGCTATGGATGAGCAACATGTAGCGGGGGTATCTTGTCTATTTCGCAGAAGGAGGCGATGTACTATGTGAGAGACATAGACTTGCTCCAAGACATTTAAGCCCACTAATGTTATCCCAGTCACCTCCTCTTGATCTGCTTTCCGTCGTTTCTCTATGATGTATGCACTTAATTATTGTTGCTAACAAATCCTCACTATGTATGAATGGAAGAATTGATTGACTTGATTTTGAAGTGGTGGTTCCAATTTAATTATTTTGTCATCTTACCTTCTTTTTATAAGTCCCTCTATGTGGAAGGAGACCTTCATTACTTTTTTGTCCTCATAGTCAAAAGTACCAGTTAGAGAAATGATATATTAGTGGAATATTTAGAATCAATTCAAAAAGAGGATTTCTTGTAAATTAAGGCCTCATATTTTTACTTGGATAAACTGAACCACTCTTTTTAGGTATATAACTGATTTCCCAAAAAAGAGCGGCATAGTTGATATTGCAACATCTTAGAGGGGGCATAAATGTATAAAACCCTTTTATTTATTACTGAGTAAAGTTAGATGTTAATATTTAGCTTTACTAACTACAAAATTGGTAATCTACCTTGGATTTTTTTGTAAAAGAACATTGATCCTTACTTTAGATTTGTTAATTACATTAATGAAACTCAAATTAAATTCGAAAACATCACATCTTAAGTTTAGACTTATATATAGCATTATTGGTGATAAGCAAACTAGTATTTATATCAGGGATGTAACACTTGTATCAGTGGAAATATGAAAATTTGTTCAAAATGTGTTTTTTGTTAAATTTTGGTTTCCCTTTTGTTCCAGATAAAATCACTCTTCTTAGGCACAGAAAAGGGTATTTATAATTATGCCTTTACGACTAGCTAAATCATGTACTTGTTTCGTAGCATGCTAGATATCGAAAACCTGATGTAGTTATGAAGTATTTATGCACTATAACTACACATTCACTACTTGTTAGCTAGTAAATCAAAAGAGTCTAATATTCATTGATTACTAATTATAAAATTGCCGTTCAACTTTAGTTTTTTAGTAAATTGCGTGGATCTTGACTTTACATTTATTTTTACATGAATGAGGCTCAAATCAGGTATGAAAAAGAATCCCCTATTAACTCCACACTTAGAGTTAGTATTAATGATGACAAGGGGGTTCATATTAATCAATTTTTGTAATTCGATGATATTGATGACATGCGTGGATATATAGCCGTCATATAGTGACATAAATTGCTGGCTCAAAAAAGTTTAGGTACACCATCTCGGTGGTTGATTCATTGATGTGATGTATTGAACAATACATTTGCGAGGTATTGCGGCACTTTTATTCATCACAATTTAGAGGACGTGCTACCGTGGAAACTTGGGTCCTTGTTATGTCTGGTAGTGTGCGAGTTTGCTATGTTTATTGATTTATGGAACAAGCTCCACCAATAGTTGGGGATCACCATTATAATGATTTCATATTTTTGTATTATTCAAGCCATTCATTCAGTAGTTTGTCATGCACACCTCGTTGGAAGTAGATTTTGTTTAGCTTGGTCTTGCCATTATGGTTTCTTCGGCTTTGGTTTTGTTGACCTTGCACCTGGGCACCATCCGTTGACTTCACTTCATTCATGCATTATGTGCTGACATAATTTGAAGGCATCTCTTGTTGACCTATTTCGGGGTATTGCTGACGACCTTGTTTTTTGGAAGAAATTTTTACACCCATAACCCTGAGTAATTCTGCAATTACAATCATAACCCTGCATAATCATGAATTACATGAGAAACCTTGAGTAATGCTTAACTCTTACATGACATAACCCCGTGTTATATTCCGTTTGGGACATCCGTTATATTTGACGGTTTCCGTTGGAAAAGACTGCACTGTCCCTAAAGCCCATTCTTATTTACAAAACATGCCATCCTCTCTTCACCGGTGGAAGCCTGCTCGAAGCCCCAAGCAACCTGTTGCCGATAATCTCGCCGCCGAGCCTCTGCTGGAAGCCCTTTCTCCTCCTGCCATCCACTGCACTGCAGCCATATCTTCCCGAAGCCGAACGCCCCCTTCCTCGCTTCGAAGCCCCCCCAGCAGCAGCTCCTGCCGAAGCCTCCCCGCGTGTGTTGCTCATGCCGAGCCTCCCGACGCAACCCCCCCTCCCGCGCGCGAGCAGCTCCTGCCGAGCCAGCACCGAGCATCAGCTCTCCCAAAGCCCCAGCCCGGTCGAAGTCCCGCCTCCCCGAACCGAGCAGCAACTCCTGCCGAGCCAGACTGAGCATCAACTCTCCCAAAGCCCTGCCCGGCCCCCCCGCCCCCGCCCCCTTGAGCAGCAGCTCTCCAAATATCCGCCTCGGTTGAAGCCCCTCCCACCACCACCCAAGCGGCCCCGCGCAACATCCCCACACCCCCGTGCGCCGTCGAAGCTCGATCCCCGCCGCGTCCGCCCAGCCGAAGCTTGAGCCCCCCACCCCCGCCGAGATTCCACCCCCGCCCGCTGCCAGAGCTCAAAGCCCCCTCGGCCCGCCTGTCGACTCCCTCCGCCAACACGAAGATGCCCTCCACTGTCTCCGCATCCGCCTGCAAACCTCTACCTTGTTATTTTTTTCTTCTCATTTTTATTTTAGATAATCCTAACTGTCGGATCATAGGTTGGTTAGATTAACTCATTTATATGGTTGAGTTAACATATTAAACTAATGGAGGGTTATGAGTGTGAGACGGAGTGACTATCTGGGGGTTCTCATGTAACTCATGATTATGCAGGGTTATGATTGTAATTGCGGAATTACTCAGGGTTATGGGTGTAAAAATCCCTTTTTGGAATAGCTTGTTAACTCCACCACCAACCTCGATTGAGTTGCTTTACAATGAACTTGCTTAGGCATGCATCTCTTCTTCTCGTCTTCGTGGACCTTACATGATGGTAGTGCCCTCTGGTCATCTTTGCGGTCATTGTCGATCGACCTCATCTTAGGATACGTGACCGTGCTTAGATGCACCATATATAGACCTCGTTTTGGTAGCCACTCACCGTCCTTCCTTATGCACACTCGTGTTCAAGAAATTGGTTGCATTGGCTGCATATGCGATCGCATATGCCCATGCGGCCTGAATATCACAATGATTTCCTGAATCGATCCATTATTCGCTCATGGGCATATGCGGTCCACTTATACCCCGATTATGCATCCAATTCCTGCAACTGCTTGCTTGCGTTGCTCCACCTCCTATGTTGATTATCATTTCATTGGTGCTTCTTTTGGGTTCCAAGTCAGTACTCTCATAACACATATCATTCATGTTATTTTATGTATCAAAAAGTAGTACTTCAATTTAACCATGTAACCTCTTGAATACAGTGTTCAGGAAGGCGTTATACGGTATTCGATCGGAGGGGTCACTGTTTAAAGTATACATGGAGTATGCAGTTTTATACGGTTTGGTAATTTTATTATTAAAAATATTAAAATAAAAATTTATTATTATGTTAATATCCTCAGTCGGGAGAGTATGCGTTTTTATGCGGGAGAGCATGCGATTTTATGCGGGAGAGTACGCGGTTATATGCGGGGAGTATGCAGTTTTATGTTATAATGCTTATAATAAAACATGTTTATTACAAAGGCGGCCGAGTAGGCAGCCACATATGGGGCATACTCGGCCGAGTATGCAGGTTAACCCGCATATATAGCCGTTTCACCAACCTCGGAGCGGTAATGCTATTGAGTACGAGTATGCAACCGAGTATGTGGTTTACTCGACCGCTTTCCTAAACACTGCTTGAATATGTGCATTGAAACTTATATGCACTGAAACATAAAACATAAAAGCAAATGCTGAAATATCATTGTAAAACTTAAGTCTAAGCAGAGATTTGAAATTATTGGTGTTGGATATGCATATAGTGCAACATCTAATATTACAATCCCATTGTTGTTGAAAATCATGTATGCATCAACTGTATGATTTTTTAGATATTTATTTTTTAACTTTAAAACTGGGTAACAACATAAAACTGCATATAACCTGCATATTCCTCCGCATACTGCTTAATGCTGTTCGGTGATCCGTTTGACAGCCTACGCATACCACTTTCCTGAACTTTGGCGCCTCTCATATACCGACCTCATCTATGACTTGACCTTGGTCACTTGATTTTAACTTCAGCCATTTCCTTCAACTTCACTCTTGGGACTTCATTTTGTTTACAAGCTCGAGGCCAAATCCTGATTGATATCTACTTTATGTGGATACACAACAAATAGGTTAAAGGATGTCCAAAAATCCGCTTTCGGTTCTTTTTCATTATCTTTCCTTGCTTGATGCGAACTGTGGGGATGCTGTACAATGCCCTCATACTCAATGTCTATTCTGCTTGCTGGTCTAGCTTTTTTCAATTAGGAAGGCTAAATGTGGGCATTATCCACCTGTCTTATGCCATTTTGGTATTTGGTAAGGATGAAATATGGTGATGGGACATTTTCTTAGTTTGAGGGAAGGGTGTCCATTAGTCATGTATTATGCCAATTACATCTGCAAGTAGCCATCTTTTTTTAATTCTTGTAACCCCGTCTCATTACTTTGGGGTGTGATTCTATCATAGAAAAGAGAAGACGTGTCTTTTTCCAGAAAACATAGAGAAGATGTGAGATATATAGCATAAAGTGATGTATTACGTCAGCCCCTGTATCACTGTCCCGCATTCTCGGAAGATCGCATTCTCGGAAGATCTCTTAAAAGTCTCTTCTTCCCTTATGTATGTTTGAATGATCTCGGGTTCTTCAGTTGCTTTTCTCATGGTATTACATATGCCGATTGCCTTTTACCATGTTTTGAAGTCAATATTTGGAGGAAATCCCTTAGAAGTGCAGAATCGACTCAAATGAGTTATATTTTAGATAGGGTCTTCCAAATGATTAGCAAGATCTATCACCATGGTATAAATGTTGATGCTGATCAAATTTTACCGTGTTTTGAAGTCCAAATTCCTAGAAAATTCCGTAGAAGTACGAGATTGGCTCAAAGTGAATTGATTTCATGAGTCAATTCCAGGTCTTTTAATTGCTTAGTAAGTGCTAGGGGCAGGATGAGAGCATGACTATTGTTTGATTTTAGAGGTTTATAAGATGAAACCGAATTCAAACTTATCTGACGAGGAGAAGAAATGACTTTTTAACAAAACTTGATTTATGCTTTGGATACTAACTTACAAGATGGCATGCATACAATTCAAAAAGTGGAATCCTAGATTATCAACACACTAAAACCTATTGATCTAATTGGTGCTTAAATGCTAACTAAAATGTGTAGCAACAAACCTCTAAGGAGCATAAACTCTTAGCATGCCTAATTTTGGCCACATTTCACTCGTTTTAAAAAATCATTGCCACATTTCAAGTGGTTAGGCATGAAAGTGCAACGCTAATTGACTAGATTTTTGATTTGGATATTTTTTGTTTGGCATTATACTTTCTTCACACATTATTTGTACTGCACACTAAGGTCTAAAAAAGCGTGAGATGGATCGAGGTGTTTTCCTAAAATGTGAGGTGAGGCGTAAGGTTCGTGGCGTACATCTCATTTTTTGGAAAGAAAAACAAAAACTAATGCAAATTATACCCGAATAAATCACAACACAAATTATTGCAACATATTGTCCAACAATGCAACTGTGCAATACAAAGTACAGACTACTACTATGATTGTTCAAAGTTCAACTACGACTGCGAAATTATAAAAGAAAGGGATTTTCGCCTCACGAACCCTATAAATGTTTCCAATTTCCTCATCAATCTTTGAAACAACCTAATTCCCCCCTCAACCCCGTAAACTTGCTAACACTTACCCCACCGACCTTGTGGTTAACCTCAATCCATTTACCCGTTAAAACAAATCAGATTCCGCTAAAAAGTATGGCATATTATCCTCTTTATTTATCAAAATTTACAAAAATAGCATCCCTCTTCTCCCCAAATCCTCCTCCTTACATTTCCTTCTTCTCCACCTCCCCCATGCCGACTTGGACCTCCCAGCCCTGCCCTGTGCCACCGTCGACCTCCCCCGTGTCGCTCTCGACCTCCCTTGCATCGCTCTCGACCTCCCAGCCTCCCCTGCGTCGCCACCGACGTCCCTCGCATCGCCCTCGACCTCACAACCCTCCTCTGCACCACCTCCTCCTTCTCCCCTTGGTCCTCTGCCTCGTCCCCCTCCTCCTCCCCTCACCTTGCTCTGTCCCCGGCCTCCTCCCTTTGCTCCTTCACCCCCTCCACCATCACCTCCTCCCTTTGCTACTTCACCCCCTCCACCATCACCTCCTCCCCTCATCTTCTCCACCCTGCGCCGCCTCCTCCTCCCCTTGCTCCTCTGCTTCTTCCCCCTTCACCTCCTCTTCCCCTCACCTTGCTCTGCCCCAATCCCCTCCTCCCTTTGTTCCTCCGCCAGTAGGTTGTTCCTCCCCTTCCTCTGCCTCTTTCCCCTCCACCTCCTCTTCAACTCACCTTGTTTTGCCCCCATCTGCCTCCTCCCCTTGCTCCACTCCCAGCCACCTCCTCCTTCTCCCTTGCTCCGTCGCCTCTGCGCCCCCTCGTCGAGTCTCATAGACAATTCGGGTCATGGCATCTTTCAACCTTGTCGATGCCTTCGGCTTCTTGATGAGGAACACCGTCATCTTCAGCGCCGCTAGAGCCGTCTTTACGGTTGAACCTCCCGCTTCCTGCTTCGAACCCAATGGATCATCAACGTCCTCGAAGGGAATGCCTTCGTTGAACGGAGCACCATCCCCTTCCTTTCGTCGCTTGAGGAGAACGAATACCATTCCTCCAGTCCATGGAGGGAGACGATCGAGCATGATGAGGATCTTCAGCGTGCGGACGAGGCATCATAGTCTATGGTTGAGCATTGGGCTGGGCTAGCCTGATCCGGCCCGCATTCCAGCTCGAACCCGTTTGAATTCGAGTCGGGCTCGGGCCCAAAACAAAAATCTGTTTCTAAAACGGGTCGGGTTCGGGCTGAGTAGAGCCCGACTCAAAGCCCGACCTGAAAGTCCGACTCGATACCTGACCCGAAAGCCTGACTCGAAAGTCTGATCCTAAACCTATCTAATTAGAAATATTGCAGGAAAGAAAACATGAGAGGCACACCATTAAAATCGAGGAATGTAGGAGTAAAGATATTAATAACCCTGCTCCAAACTTGGGTTACAACAAGGGTAACCAATTTACCCTTGGCAAACACATGTAAAGTTTGTAAGAGATTGTTTTGTAATGTAATTTCAAATATTATAGAAGTCATTATGTGATTAATGAATATTATAGGGGTATTTACGTAAGAATTCATAGGCTTATCACAAGTTTTTTTAATAAATAAAAAGTTATTTAAAAAGACATTTCCATATCACCCGTTGGATTAAACATTTTCAAAAGAAGATCAAAAGTTTTTTAAAGGAAAAAAGTTACTGGGCCCGTCCGGCTCGAACCCGACTCGTCGGGTTTGGCTTTGGGCTGGCCCATTCAGACTTTTTCGGGCCGCGGCCTCGGCCCGAAACCCGAAAAAAATAATCGGGCTCTAGTTCGGGCTGAGGCCCAGCCCCGCTCAATAATCAACACTAATCAGAGAGATGTCGCTCTTTGGACTGCTCGGGGCGGAGGTGTAGTACATTGGAGGGAAGAAGGAGAAGAAAATGGATGAGAGAGGGAAGGAGAGAGATTACTCTAAAATCCACCATTGATTTTGGTGTGGTTTGATTAACTCGACTTAAACCCATGCTTGTTGACTCAAGATGAGTCAGATTAACGACAAGGGGTCATGGGGTAAGAGAGAGCAAGTTTACGAGGTCGATGGGGGAAGTAGGTTGTTTCAAAGGTCGAGGAGGTAATTGGTAAAGTTTATAGGGTTCGTGGGGTAAAGACCCCTAAAAGAAAACATCGATCAAAAAATCATACATCTAATGCATCATATTGTCCATCACATTCATGTGATCTATAAAAAATCACTAATCGTTAACATTGATCCGACGAAATCGGCATCGATCATCTTCCTCCTCAACATTGTCACCGCCATCATCGTCACTGCTGCTAGTACTCATTGGATCCTCATCAGAATTATCCATGTAATTCAAATGCACATCATCTCCGACCTCATCATCACTTCCGTCCGCAGAGTCGAGAACTCCTCAATAATAATTCGAGTTTTTCCTTCACACAATCAAGAAAGTAATATGCATCACCATTTATTTATCTGAAAATTTGATCGCAACAGAGCATCGAATATTCTTTTAGTATTGCACCTTTGTCATGCTTTTCCCCCTTCTTTTTACATCGAGCAACTCGAGCTCCTTTACCGTTCTCCTCCTCAATAGGATCATCCTCAAGTGGTATGCTTGCATCAAGATCTTGAGAAATCCACTCATCACTGGAGCCAATGTCATCCAAACATATAGATCTTCTATTGTTTTCTTCCTTAATTCCCTATGTTTCAATATGAGATTGAAGATGATGTAAATCAAATCATTGAGCTTCGCTTTTGTTAAGTGATTTCTTCTTGTATGTACCTATATAGAAATAAGTAAGGTTTAACATGAAAAGAAAACATAAAAATATAATGCTTAACCACTTGCTTGATTGAACGAGCTCCAATTACTTTCACACCCATAAGTACTACAAGTCAAGCTCCAATACCCTAATCACAAATGGTGCCAATTCAAGCATTTCATCTCCAAACAACAACCACCAATCGATTGAAACCATCAAACACATTTAGTAATAATGTTGAAGAATATGCAAAACTCTTTAAAATTGTTTATAGCGCTCACCATGCCTTTTTATTTTCCTTGAATTGACTGCATTTGTCCATCCAAAAAGTTCTCTGGAATGCATAAAAAAATCAAGTTGTGAATCTTCTTTTGCCAGCATGGCTTGATCAATGATCAATCCCTCCATCCATGAAAACAATCCCATTTTGACGTCCTGGTGACTCGAGAATGTAGGTTCATAATAAAAGTGTGGAGTGAGGAAATAAGCAGCAAATGTAAATGCCTGTGTAGTTGATGATCCCAATGACTATCCACAATACCCAAATAATCTTGTATTTGGTATCATCGTTTTTTAGATTTTGAGCTATCTCTTCCTTGGCCTCGTGGCTTCCTAAATAAATCCCATTGGTGGATATTTGTCAGAATAAAAGGTGTTTGAGAACATATGCAACACCAGATAATTAAGATAATAAAAGGTGACAAAAGGGTTTCGTGGTGTTTGAGAACATATGCAACACCAGACAATTAAGACTTGCTCTTTAAGCACACTTTGCCCCAAGGGTCGATTTACATAAGAACTGTTCTTCATTCTCTTGAAGTGAAGTAGGATTTAAGTGAACCATTGGCTTTAATCAAGCTTTGTAATGTAAGAAATGCAGTGGCAAATCGAGTAACGGTAGGTTTCACCAAATCACAACATGCAAATCTTCTTACCGTCACTAAAACCCAAGCATGCGCATAAACAAAATTAATTATTTTCTTTGCTTTCTTAAACACCGATGCATGGAGGGGTAATTTGAGGATATCATCCAATATCAAATTTATGCAATGTGTTGCACATGGTGTCCAATAAAGATCCTTCCGTTTTCCATCAACATTTGCCCAACTGCTTTATAAGCCCTTGCATTTTTTTGTTATCACTTGGATAACATTCTTCTCTTCAACCTCCTCAACAACTTCATTCATCACTTTAAAAAGCGTTTGAGCATCTTTAACTTGATCAGCTGCATGAATTGACTTCAAGAAGTAAGTGCTTTCGGGATTATTCACAAAAAAATGATCAATGTACGTCCTTTCATGTCAGTCCAATCGTCCGACATGATACTACACCCAGTGGCAATCCAAGAAGCATGTGCTTCATCAAGGGTGGTTATGACTTATGACCTACTTCTCTTCTTTCAAAATCAGAGTTCATAGTTCATGCATGATCGGTGATTTGAAACCCCTGCCATACCCGCATACATCGGTCATCATCGTCAGACAGGAAGGACTATTAGCTATGTTGAATGACAATGAATTCTAAATAAAATCTCCCCTTGCTTAAGTAAATCTTCCTTCTCTCATTTTTTCTAACTTGCGTTCAAAGTGAGTTGTTTTGTGGGAGAATATGAAGTACATGCACCTCTACCTCCTTGTGCAATAAAAAATCCATCGATCCTCGAGCTTGCTTAACATCACTAGAATCTGTTAATGCTCTCTATGATGGTTGATTTTCATCTCCTCCCGAGGGTACTTGCATCCCAACTCGACAAACCTCTTCCATTTCTTCAAATCTTATTCTCTTCTCATCACCCTTGCTTTCCGTTAACATTTTCATCTCTTGGTGGTCCTCAATGAGAATGTTTAGACATGCTCTTCCATTCTTGCATGTCTTTGCAAGATGGTTTTCAGTCGTTTTACCCCCGCTAGTGATCTTCGTCAAACAAAAATTACATTCAACATAAATATAACCTTTCCCTTTGTGATTCTCGTCCATTTCAGTTTCTCGACGATATGTCCATCTGGGATCCGATCGTCCCCCATTTTGACCTTTCTTTCCCATATCTACAAGGTAGGATATAACATACTTACAAACACATCCCTTGGAATCTGAGATGTATCAAAGTGTAAGGACAAAAACGTTATGGATAATTCATGGACAAAAAACATTGATGGACAATTCATAATTCTCAAACTTAAAGCAAAGATACAATATGACTAAATTATTGAGACATGATTACAGTAATTATTCGAGAAAGACTTAAAAAATGGAAAATCTAAACAAAAAACAAAAAGACTGGATTGGGAGGTATTTGGTAGGCGGCCACACCTCGAGTGTGTATGCGGTTGCTCTAGGTGCTGTATGACATCAGACAGTGGAGATGGGCGCTAGACGGCAGGAGGCGATGGTATTGTGAGCTTGACCGACAATACTGCAGCAGTGGAGGCGAGCAACGGTGCCGGTACCACAGATCATCGTGCGAGCGGGAAAGAAAAGAAATTCTTTCTTTTAGGGTATGAAGAGTGGTCACGCGCTTTGTACGTGATCGAAAATTAAAAGAACATGTGATGTGAGGCGTGCGCCTCTGCCTTCTCTCGAGCGCCTCACGAAGAGTCGAGGCATACACCCATCAACAGGATCCGAGTTGTTCGCCTCGGGACGCTTTGCGCATCTCGCCTTGAGGCGTACGTTGCATCTTGAGGCGCCGCTTTTTAAACCATGCTACACGCCCTACTTTCTCTATGGCTATAAACTTCCAAAATATGGTATGTATCCAAGTGAAGCATTTTAGTTCATACAATTGGAAAATTGACTTCTCCATTCCATATCCATGCTATGGACCATTTGATCTTTTATTACTATATTAATAAAAATCTACATATGTTCAGAACATCCAGAAGCTTCATCACACATCTTGTTGTGGTATATTGTGTGATACATCTTGTTAGGAGGCTTTCAACTTGCATCTGAAACTATGCATGCTTACCACTTATAGTTAACCAAGCCACTTGCTTGAAATTTATTTTTCTTTGTAAATATCTGAAGCTTATCGATTGCACAATTAGGTTGATATGAACATATTAAGTGGTAAATATAGATTTTGATATTTTATCTGAGGATTGGTCGTGTTTCACTATTTTCAGGCTTTAGAGGCCACTTCATTTACTAACAGACATAAAAGTTGCTCTCTTCTCGACTGTTTTGGTGGAACTTAGTCTCTCTCTCACCTAATAAAGGCAATCTCATCCGTTGAGGAAAGTCTCTTGAAGCTTAATTTTACTCCATATTTATCAATACATGTCTTAATTTTATCTTTTACTGCTGTTTTTTTTATTTTCTTCGCGAACTTCCTTGTTTGTTATATGTATTTTTGTTTAAGTTCAAATTTTTAATCTTGTCTTGATTTTATGAATGTGGGGAATTAGAGTTGAGTAGAATCCTGGAGTAATTCCGTGCTGTATTACTATGATATTTGATTATGGGATACGTTTATCCTTTCCCTACTTTTACTAATGTTAAATCCCGGTTAAACGGTTTTCTCCTTATTTTCAAAGATCCCCTTTGGATCTTACTCGGTGAAAGTTTACAGTACAATTGCTGTAAGTTTGTATTAAAATGTTGTAATGAGTGTTTGAATTGCTAAATGTGCATTTTTTTAGTGATTGTTCTGATTTGATATAAGTGATTTTAGACGTTGAGCATCATGGATGTTAGACTATTTTGGTGAGTTTGCATTTGTTGATTGTTTCGTATACTTCGGTTCTAATAACTTTATATCGGGCTGAAGAAGTTCAAGTGAAACCTAGAATATCCCGAGTAAAAGAGAAACTTAGAACACAATAGAAAGCGTTCCAAGACTTCCTCTTGAGGTAAAATAGATGGAAACTTAGCACCAAATGTAAAGGAAGAGCAATAGTTGAATAGTAGTTAAAAGAGGCAAAGAATTCCTCTTGAGGTAAAATAGATGGAAACTTAGCACAAAATGTAAAGGAAGAGCAATAGTTGAATAGTAGTTAAAAGAGGCAAAGAAAGGAAGAGAGAAGGCAATCGGTGAAGTGAATTCAATGGTTTGGGATAATTTGGATCTGAAATTTTCTTCTGGAGATGGTGAACGGAATATCTTTAATCCTGCAAATGTTATGATCAAAGATTAAAGCTTACCGGTCACATAGTTAGGTGTACTGGGTATGTGCTGGTTTGATGTCTTTAGGGTGCTCTAGAGCTAACAGTTTTTTGAGCCAACTTTAGAGCTGACATCTATCATTCTCGTTAATAATGAATATTTAAAGTGATCTGAAGAAGTATTTTATAGTGACTGAAATATGGAAAGAATGTCATACTAAAGGGCATTTTTTGGGCTTTTAGATGGAATTATGGAGGGGTTGTATAATTTAGCATGCAAGTTATTTCATATTCATTTGAAAAATCAGAAATTTACCCAATGATCGGAGAAAGAAATTGTGATCTTATGCAACTATATGATGATAAAATCGATGGGGTTGTTCACGGAAATCATAAAGGATGGTAGCTAAAGGAGGTTGTGACAAGTTTTAACAGTACTCGAGAGTTAAATATGGTTCATTTCTGAAAGGTCTTTACTTGAGTCTATACACGTCGTGAGATATTTGATTGAAAATTTAGAAAAACCAATGGCCTTTTAATGTTTTTTATTGATTGATTTGAAGGAGGTTTATGATATTCCATTAAGACAAGCTGCGTGGATACTTTTGGATAACAATGAGGTGCTTGTTTAATATATCGTTTGAACAAAATAAATATGTATGATCAATATAGTTTGTGTGAGCTACAGACGAATACTAAGGAAGGAAGTAGAGGAGGCTTTGAAGGCCATGACTTGGGAACAATGTAGGACCTGATGACATTCCTGTAAAAGTTTGGAGAGTTTTAGGTGAGCGTGGTTTGACTTGACTTACAAATTTATTCAATGTTATTTGACGAAGTAAGAAAATGCCTGAAGAATGGAGAAAAAGCGTCGTGGTGCATCTTTATAAGAATAAAGGAGACATTTAAAAATTTGTTCAAATTACAGAGGTATGAAGCTGATAAGTCACACTATGAAAATTCGGGAACGTGTGGTCGAAAAAAGGTTGAGGTAAGTTTCCAAAGTAAAAGAAAATCAATTCGGATTCATGCTAGGTTGCTTAACTATTGAAGCCATCCACTTGATGAGGAGAACAATGGAGATTTATAAAGCTAAAAGGAAGAACCTCCATATGATTTTTATTTATTTCGAGAAGGCCTATGATTCTGTCCCACAGGAGATATTGTGAAGAGTTCTGGAGAAGAGACAAGTACATATCCTATACATTAACCTCATAAAAGATATGTATGATAGGGTTTTATCTTGTGTATGGATACAATCGGAGAATACTGACTATTTTGACATCAATATTGGTCTGCATCAAGGTTCAACTTCGAGTCCATTTCTTTTTACTTTGATTATGGACGAGTTGACAAGTCACATTCAGGATGAGATACCTTGGTGTATGTTATTCTTTGATGATATTGTATTTATTGTTGAGACTAGAGATGGAGTAAATGAGAATCTTGATGTCTGGAGACATGCTTTGGAGATTAAAGGATTTCGTATAAACATGGCTAAGACCGAATATATGGAGTGTACTTTTGATGGAAGCAATTGTGAATGAATCAATGTTAAGATTGGTGATGATAACATTCAAAAGAGAGTTTCTTTTAGATACTTGGGATCTATTTTGCAATATGATGGAGAAATTGATAGAGATGTTACAAATAGAATAAATGCAGGTTGGCTAAAGTGGAGAGGGGGCTCTACTGTTCTCCGTGGTGAGAAAATTCCTTTGAAAATCAAAGGAAAGTTTTACAAAGTAGCCGTGAGACCTCCTATGTTCTATGGATCTGAATGTTGGCATGTGAACCATAGACTTGTGCAGAGAATGACAGTAGCAGAAATGAACATGTTAAGGTAGATGTGTGGACACACACACACACATAAAGATTAGATTCAGAATGATGCTATCAGAATGAAAGTGGGTGTAGTCACCAGTGAGGACATGTGAGTTTTGGAATGTTGAGCCGGCTAAAAGAGGGCGTGTAAGTCTTAAGAAGTGTTGGAATGAGACTATACGAAGGGATCTTAGTTTTTTGGATGTAAGCTCGAGAATGACCCAAGATAGCTATGAATGGAGACAAAAAATCCATGCAACCGACCCTACTTAAAGTGGGAAAAGGCTTTTTGTTGTTGTTGTAATACGGTTTGTGTGAGGATGACAACCAGTCTTTTGCAATAAGGCTTAAGCTTTAGTCTGTTAGCTTTTTATCTTGGATTTGATTATTTGGATGAATTAATCAAAGGTTTAACTTTGACAAGTTACTTGCATTTTGGAGGTAAGGTATGACCCGAGTTGCATTTTAAAGGACATTTTTAAATGCGTGATTTAGTTCTTTCCAGAGGGATCGGGGCATTGATGGAGATGTCAATTATAAACCCCATTGATCATTTTCAGCCACGTTTTTAAAAGCCTAGAGAACCAGAATTCCCCAAGTTAAACAATTACTGTGATATTTTGGATGGCGTCCTTATTTTGAGCAACAATTATTCCAGATAGAAAGTTTATATGATAATAATTTCTTAACGAGTAGGACCCTGCTTATTTAAAACGGAATATATCTTATTTATACACAAGTACATCATATACATCAGTTTATATAGTACAACTTTCCCTAAAGAATAGGACCTCAATTGGATAAAATGACATAATTTCTTATTTAAAGAAGCCATTCATTTCAAGTCCAACTGGGCGGTACCTTGAATCTGCCTCATTGCCTCTCACATCTTCACCATTTCAAAACCATCTCTATTAGTGAGGGGCCTACGTTGCATTACTACAGAATGAAGCTATAAACGTCAGTGGGTTTTTACTTCAAAAATGCTTCAGTGCTTACGCCTCTTTGCCTCGATTTTTGAAATTCAAATTTTCATCTTCTTTCTCCTAAATGATTTAAATGTATGGATATATCAATTAGCTTAGTAAATGTGGATTTATTTGCTCTATATGCTGTCTGCACTACTGCCTTGTACACGATGGCTTGAGTAGATCATGCTGTTAGTGCAACAAATAGTTGATGAGATTTTTATGATGATATGAGTGGTTCATATTGTTGGATGACTTGACAATTAGAGTTCATGAGCTGGTCCTCTGAAGGATTGTGGTAGAAAAAAAGTCAACGATTTAGAAGACTAGAGTAAGTTTTTGTCTTCTATATGCAAGGCATGCAAAGCATGCAATAAAAGGCCAAAAATGTTAAAAAATGCCATTAAGGAGATGCTATAAAATGCACTGAAATACAAACAAAGCTTAAAAGACATGCAAATTTACAAAGCGATGAAAATTTTATATGTTTAAAAATGACCTTAGATAGGGTTGCTCCAAAAGAGATGCTAACATTTGGACTTGAATACGATGAAATGATAAAATAATAATTGAAGAAATTAGTAATGCATATGCTGACCTTAACATCATCAGAAGTTAAGCCGGTTGACTATTGATGGAATATTTTCTTTACATCCGGCCACTCCATTGGCATGACTAATCGGTTCGGCTAGTCGGCTCAATCGATCGATTTTGTCAAACTTGGTACGTGCTAGCATGGGTGGTTAATAATCCAAGTTTAGATCGTGGAAGTAATTTTGTGGATGACATGTTATAGTGAGGTGGCATTTGTGGCTCCATGGATGGAAAGATGAGATATCCAATACCATATGTTCATGAACGAGTCATTATGTAATCCTCTTGAGACATACATTTCTTTTTTCAAAATTCCAAGTTTAGACCGTGGAAGTAATTTTATGGATTACATGTTATAGTGAGGCGGTATTTGTGGCTCCATGGATGGAAAGATGAGATATCCAATGCCATATGTTCATGAACGAGTCATTATGTAATCCTCTTGAGATATACATTTCTTTTTTTCAAAATTCCCTAGCAATTTTGAGTTCCACAGAATTACTTTAGCTTTTACTTGTAGCCATGCTTCTTAAGTTGGTCAAAGTTTGTAACACAATGTGCGGAAAACATCGGTTACAATCACAACTTACATAATTGATGGAGGACAACTATTGACACAGCAATACTTGTTCACACACCTCTCTTATCCAATCATAAATTAATGATAAAGACTTTGCCTTTAGAGCTTTTATAGGATTCAATCTATAGTTACGTAACATGGCATTTTGTTGAAGTTTCTCATTCTTCTTGCGTTTTTATGAGTTTGTGCATCACAATTTTTCTAATACGGATTTTACACACATATTCCTGTTTAATTTTGTATTTACATTTCCGACCCTTCTATAGTTGCGAATTATACTCAGTCCCATGTTTCCTAGCCATTACTTGGCAAAGCCTGTATCACCTTCCGTTTATCCTTGCTCTCTATCCTTGATGATATATGTTTGAAAATGACATTTGCCTTTTTATGTCAATTGTATTTACCAATCATGCCTTCTTCTCCTACTCATTCCCACTTTGCCTATACCTTCTCTTTCCCCGTCTCTAAATTTTCCTCCACTCCAAACCTCCTTCAATGCTCCATCACCATCCTCCGTATGCACCTACATTGCAACCTACTAAGATATGAAACACCAAGCTTAAGGAGGTGCATGTTGTCGAAGGAGGTGGCGATGAGGGCTTGGAGTTGGGGTGTAGGGGGAGGAATGCTTAAGGATATGGGGGATTGGGAGGGGGTTGGTGGTGAAGGTAAAAAATAATAAAACTAAATGGCAATTATAAGATTTAGTATGTCTAGATTAACTCAAAAAACGGTCGAGTTTTATTAAAAAAAGAGATGATTGAGTTGATGGAGTAATGTAATGGGGAAGGAAGGCTAATATGGTGGGTGGTGGGGGTTAGTGGAGGGGAGGGGGGTGACGTCGACGGGGGATTGGGAGGGGGTTGGTGGTGAATGACAAATAAATATTAATCATGAGATTTAATATGATAAGATTAAATCTAGGGATGGTTGAGTTATATAAAAAAATGAGATAGTTGAGTTAATGGAGTAAAGTAATGGCAGGGGCTGATGTGTAAGGCTCAGTGATTATCCAGAGAACGAGTGTAGTTCGCAACAATGGAGGGTTTAGAATGTAATTACATTAGTATACAAGGAAGGAAGGGGGGTATTACTATCAACCATTAGATTTAGTATGGTTAGATTAACTCAATGGGTGGTTGAGTTAGGAGTAAATTAATGACAGAGATTGGAGTGTAAGTCTGAGTGTAATTCTCAATAATGGAGGACTCGTAATGTATTTACAACTTTATATAGTGGATGTGGTGGCTGCAGGATTCAAGCGGTGGGGGTTGGGCGTGACTGGTAAAATAAATATAACTAAATATCAATTGTTAGTTTAATTATGGTTACATTCCAAGGGGCCGTTGAGCTAGTAACCACATGGGTATGGTTTAAGACTAAGCGATTTTCGTGGGCCTGAGTGTAGTTCACAGTTACACATGGGTTACAGTGTAATTATGGAATTATTCATGATCATGTGTGCAAAAATTCCTTTTGAATATAGGGATGTCATATGTGCAACAACTATGGGGGACATTAGCTAGAGTGAGGCTCTGTGATGTCACCTTTAGAAAACCCCAGCCTTCGTTTCCTACACAAATGCAGCAACTGTTAGAGAGACGGTGGGTTTTTCCATCATCGCCATCATTTCACTGCTTCTATATTATTACCAAGGTCTAGTATATATTCATGTACATTAAAAGATGTGGGTGATAGAAACTGTTGCTTAGGAAAGTTAGCTAATGTAAAGAGCGAGACTGTTGTGCATATACCACAAAACAATACACGATCTATTTGACGGGGGCATATGAGAATTAAATGAAGGCTTTTGTTGCAATACACCACATTTGTATTTCCAAAATAATGGAAACGAAATGGGTGGAAGCCATTTCCTACTGATGATATTATGCATTTGTCTTGCTGTTCAAGTTGGCAATGATGTTGGCTCGATGGTTGTATTTGCTTTGGCGTTTCCTACTTTCTAGTGTATCATTCAATGGAAACGCACAATACTAGTTTTCATTTGATTGATAATATATCATGAACTGAATCAAGTTAGTAATAAAATTGTATTTCATCCCAAAATATTGCTGCATCGGATCTAAATTTTGGATTTATTTTAGCTTCTATCAATTTTTGTATTCACGATTCTACTGAGTTATCCATTTTGAGCCAGAAATTTCCATGGAGGGGGCCTTTTCCTTGAGGGTACAGATTGGATCATGCATCAATGCTAAAACATTGGGGTAATTCAAGATAATACCTATCCTTCTAATGAAGCTTTGAGACATGTTTAGAAGTCTATGTTGATTCACGATTCCATTGAATTATCCATTTTGGAGCCAGAAATTTCCATGGATGGGGCCTTTTCCTTGAGGGTACAGATTGGATCATGCATCAATGCTAAAACATTGGGGTAATTCAAGATAAAACCTATCCTTCTAATGAAGCTTTGAGGCATGTTTAGAAGTCTATGTTGATTTTTATGGGTCTCCTGCCAATATTGCTACACGGTTTGAATTATGTGGTTTTAAATTAAGATAAAAACAGTATGCGCAATGTAAAATAGGAAATATGATTTTTGCTTATTTAAAATACCACGTGATTGCTGTAATCGAAAGGTAATTTGTCTTGGCATTTAGTTTTTGGATCCTTGATTTGGTGTTTTAAGGCTTCAGCCATTTATAGAATCAATTGAACTTAGGAACACACATTCAAATCAAATCATATACTCACAATCAGAAAGAAATCAGCAATCTATTAATATGATGCTGTTAGTATTAGTTAATTAAGATGATTTAGCTATATGCTGATTTTTGCATGTGATGTTTTTGAGACATTCCAAGGCATGTGGACTAGACCATAAGTTTCTAGAAGTTTTAATAAGATTATAATGGTAGGTATGTACGAAAACCATTCATGCAACTTTTGTAGCACTTTCGGGGATTGCTGTTATTCATGTAGCACTATCGGGGATGGTTGTTATGCGTGTAGCACTTTCGGGGAAGCTTATATTCCACAAACAAAGAAAGATTTGGCAACTGTATTCTCTTGCTTTTTTAGTATTAAATTAGTTAGACGAATCACTTTAGGAATATTATCAGTATAAGTCAATGAAATCCCTACCGGAAAGCCAGTCCATCTTCCGCATCACGTGATGTCGAATCTAGGGATATTCACAGCTGCAATAATTTGCTTCATTTCCTTTAGAATGAATGTTCCATATAAGTCGAGGTTTTGTTATGTCAACAAAAAAAGTCGAGGTGTTTGAAATTATGTAACTCGTAAGTAGGCTTGTTTTCTGAGTTTGTAGATGTTGCTTCGACTCTTTGAGCAGCAGAAGCTTTTATTCATTCACCACCTGGGAATGATTGGTTTTGGTGGTATTCATCTATGTATCTTTTTTTAGAATAATGTAACCTGTGCTAGTATGCATTTTAAATTTATGGAAGTTGCTTCAACTTTGGAAGATGCAGAAATCAAAATCCCTTAACAAAAAAAACTATGAAAGCAATTCAATACGCGGCCAAATGAAAACCACACTTAAGTTGATGTAAGTGCGTTTCACATACAATGTAAGTATTCTTTTGCTTGAAATTGAATGTAGATGGGTTAGGGTTAATGCTTATGTTGAAGTTTGGTGCATCGTGATCGAACCCTTGCCATCAAAAAATGACCAAAAAGGCTGTAATCAACATATGAAGTAATTGCTAGGATCTTCAGTGGTGGCTGATAGAGCAATTTTCTGCATGTTTTTGCAGAATATTGTTATAATTCCGTGTAGATTTACATTGCTTTAGATATAAGTGGGAGACCTGAGAAAGAAAGGTTGCGTTTAATTACCTTGGTCTGGTCTTTCGAAATGAAGGAATTGATGGGGATATCAATTGTATGACTAATTCATGGTGGTTGAAGCGGGATGGGGCTTTAGATGTTCTTCGTGATATGAAGAAATCTTTGAAGTTGTCCGTAGACATGGGAAGAGAGAATCTAGAGCTTAGATGCAGTGAGACCTACAATGGTTTCTGAAAATGGGTGTTTGAGAGTTGACCGTAGACATGGGAAGAGAGAATCTAGAGCTGAGATGAAGATGCTTAGATGGATGTGAGAGAAATTTTTCACCGCGGGATTATTAAACAAGTGGTTGGTGTGGCACTGATTGTTGATAAATGGATAGAAACTTGTCTAAGATAGTATGCACAGATGCAACAAACATCTAGTGCTCCGGTTCGAATTTGCAAGATGTTCAAAAAAGAGCCTTTACTGGGGATAAGAATGACCAAAAAATGCTGGAAGGGTGCTATTATAAAGGATATGGCGATGGTGTTGAAACAGATGGAGGAAACTTTGTAGCAATGCACGAGGAAGACAAAAGAAGTATTTTAGATCCAAGTTTGGCTATAACTCAATTTAGATTTTTTTTCGAAGAATAGAATCGTTGTAGTGGAACCCAACTTAAAACGAAAGGCTTGTTGGTGGCAAAGAATCAATGTAGTGGGACCCACTTCAAACTAACCTCCGACCTTTTGAAACACGCCTCCTTTCGTAGTGGGACACACTTCAAACTAACCTCTGACCTTTTGAAACACACCTCCTTTTGGAAGATAATCTTCTCCTTAGATCTTCACTCGTTTTAAAATATTATTCTCCTAAAAATGTTGGTCATTTCAACAATGATGATTTTGTAATTGGATCCCTCCAGGATCCAATTATCACATCCACTGTTTATTTCCTCATCTACCAGTTGTGATGTGGAGACTTAGTGGGGGCTATATAAGAAGCCCCACACCTCCTGTAACAAATGCGAGAGAAAGTTCAATAGAACCATTAGTCCTTTGAGCTGTTCTCCCGTGGTTTCATCCCGCTCCTTAGGAAGTAGGGTTCCACGTAAAAATTTCGATGTTCTTTCTTGTTATTATTCTTTTTCTCTAATTATGCTTTCACATTTCATATTTCAAACATGGTATCAGAGCGGGTTCGATTCTCGAGGATGATTTTTATTTTCTTTATTTATGTCTGAGATTCGATTTTTCATTCTCGAAGATTATTTATTCATATATTGTTTAACGATTTATTCATGTTCAAGATCGGTTGGTTCAAGTAAAATTATAGGTTTTTTCTTATGAAACACTAATTTTCTGCTGTCATAGAGTTCCTGAAGATTCATTTATGCATATCTATCATTGTTCCTGTTCTCGTGATTTTGCTTGCACCTTCTCCTTGTGCAAGGCAACACCGGCCTTCATATCCTCTAGGAGATGGGTTCTTTTCCAGGAACCCTACTCTAGGCGCAGCACGCACCTTCAAGCAGCAACTCCAGGAGGTGGCGATCCTTGGACGGTCGCACCCTCCTTCCTTCAGGCGGTTGTGGTGCCACTCCTCCTATCAGGCGGCGGTGCCACTCATTCTCCAAGCGGCAAGCTCCATCGGCATCGTGGGATGGAGCCCCCGCCATCATCCTCCAGGCAACACAACCTCTCGTTTGACGCAACCTCCTGCTTGCAGCGCTCGCTCTTGCCGCCACCTACCCTTCTCCAGTGCTAAGCTCCAACGACGATCTCTCAGCGCGAACTCTTTGTTCTCTCAGCGACAGTTGATGACTCCATTCTTCGAGCTGTTTCTCCTTCTCCCTCCTTTTGACGATGGTGCAAGAGAAGAAGCCCCATCGTGGGGCTGTTCTTATCGTGGAAGGGGTTCCCTTTCCAGGGAACCCTAAATAAAAAAGGTGCCATCTGCTTCCAACTCAGAAAAAGGCATAGTTTTGTAAGCCCAATTGGGTTGAGATTTTCGGGCCCTTTGGGCTGTGTTCGAAAAAAAGGGAGGTCGGAAAAAAAGGGAGTGTCCTGTTCGAGAGTAAAGGAGGTGGACTTTTTTGGAAAATGAAAAGAAGTGAAAAGCCGAGAAAAATGTTGAACAACTTAAAAAAAAAGAAAAAAAGGGATCGTACAAAACCATACAAAAAAATGATTTTAAACAAAATTTGAGAAGAAAAGTAAAATGAGACATGCTTATGTGATTTTTTGTTTCTCATCGTCTCTTGTCTTTTCCCAACTTTGTCGATGTCATTGTTTTCCGACAAGTATAGGAGAAAGGGTGAGTATTGTGTAGAGTTACATGTCTGATTGAGATCCAAATTCTCCAAGCCAGCCAGATGTCAGACTATACAAGTCAAATTTAGACTCGTTGTTCAGATCCGAGTATGTAGTTTGATGCGCACATGTTTGCCATCAGTTATGTGGTCCCCACCTTTGTTTTGCTTGGTCTCAGAGTTTTCATGTAATCCATAGGGACTCAAAAGTAGAAATCCCATTCTCTATGCCATGTGGATCAGGGTTTTCATGTAGTTTCATAGGGACTCCAGAATAGAGATTCCATTCCTTAAGCCAGTTTGGGTTAGACACAGTTCTTTGACGATGAGACTTTTCAGACTCCACTATCCATCGACCTTGGACTCTAACGAGGATGTTTTCCACAGCTTTTTTCGGTCCGTCCTCTTCAGAGATGGACCAATTGTCCACATGATGCAGTCTTCTACATGTGGCGGGTCAGAGTACTTCGACGAGGAGACTCTTTTCAGTTTCTTTGACTCTGACAGACAATACATAGCACATGTTCTCTGACGAGGAGCCCCAGTTTGACTCATACTCCAGCCCGTTTGTTCCTCCTCACATGCACGACATGAGAAACAACATCCTCGACAATAACTGACAGTTGTGTTTGCGTTGAGTTGATATTGTCTGTAGTGTCTTGTATTGTGAGTTTGAGATTTCTTTCTGTTTGTCCAAGCTAAGCATTGCATGCTCCGGCTTGAGGGGAGTGTTGGAGTATATGGATCACTTGTGTGGATGGTAATTGGATCCCTCCAGGATCAAATTACCACATCCAGTGTAGTCCCACATCTACTAGTTGCAGGATGTGGAGACTCAGTGGGGGCTATATAAGAAGCCCCACACCTCCTGTAACAGGTGAGAGTGAAAGTTCAATAGAGCCATCATCCCTTTGAGGCGTTCTCTCATGGTTTCATCCTGCTCTTTAGGGAGTAGGGTTCCACGTAAAAATTCCGGTGTTCTTTCTTGTTATTCTTCTTCTTCTCTGATTATGCTTCCACATTTCATATTTCTAACATAACTTAATTTAGATTTTTTTTCGAAGAAAAGAATCCGTGTAGTGGGACACAACTTAAAAAAAGGCTTGTTGGTAGCAAAGAATCAATGTAGCGGGCCCCACTTCAAACTTACCTCTGACCTTTTGAAACACGACACCTTTCGGAAGATAAGCTTCTCCTTAGACATCCACTTGTCATTTTATATTATTATTCTACTGAAAATGTTTGTCATTTCAACAATGAAGATTTTGTAAATGTTACCCTTATTTCATCCCGCTCCTTAAGGAGTAGGGTTCCACGTAAAAATTACGGTGTTCTTTCTTGTTATTATTCTTTTTCTCTGATTATGCTTCCACATTTCATATTTCTAACATAACTTAATTTAGATTTTTTTCGAAGAAAAGAATCCGTGTAGTGGGACACAACTTAAAACGAAAGGCTCGTTGGTAGCAAAGAATCAATGTAGCGGGCCCCACTTCAAACTTACCTCTGACCTTTTGAAACACGACACCTTTCGGAAGATAAGCTTCTCCTTAGACATCCACTTGTCATTTTATATTATTATTCTACTGAAAATGTTCTTCATTTCAACAATGAAGATTTTGTAAATGTTACCCTTATTTTGAAATAACTCTCAAAATAAAGATAAAAGTTGTAGTTATTGATAGCAAGATACTCGTAAAAAGGAAGCAGAAGTTGATCTAATGAAACAAAGCATCTATATAAAGCAGTCAGAAAAGAAATGTACTGAGCAATATTAAATTAACTGAATTGCGCAGAAACTGATTCTTCACTTCTTTGGACTTTTGCTTTTGACACTTTTTTTAAAATCGATCATGCTGTATTGTATAATATCAAGAACGCAAGCAATATCATTTATGTCATTTTTTTGATGTTTGAGAAGAAGTTCAATAATGGCAGTAAGTGAATCTTTTGTGCTTGGGTCAAAGAAGAACTATTGTAACCGGTTCATTATTCTGAACCTGGGTGTTAAGAAGGGAATCATCTTCATAAGTCTAGATTGGTTCTTCCATCACGCAAGCCTGTCCCCTTTTCATCTTTTTGAGAGTGGTTTTATTAAATTTTTTTAGTTGCATGGTATGGAGGTCTAGTGGTAGTGCAGTGTGATTATCACTCTAAAGACTATGATTCAAATCCTCCCTTGTGGAGATTGCGTTAGGTAGCCGATAACCCGTAAACAGAACACAAATAGGGAGGCAAATGCTGCAAAAAAAAGGAAGCCGCGAAGCAGGACTGCTAATAGAGAGAAGGGATGCAGGTGAGAAGCTCAGCTCTCTTCCCCTGTATACTAGTTGGAAGGAGGGAGATGGCTCACCATTGGCAAGATTCTTACCTAGCAAAGGAAGTTGTAATCCAGTTGACATGCCTTTTCGTTGGAATGATGACTTCCCGAGGAGACCGGTTGAAGCTGAATGGGTGAGGCACTCAGGGTAGAATCATACTCTACGAGAAGCTCAACATTCCGGCTTCAAAAGCCACATGACTCCAAGTGAGAGTGAATGCCTAGTCTAGTTAGGCAATGTATTACATTCACGCGTGGAGGAAGTAGGAAGATGTAGTCTTCAACTAGATTTCGGATTGACTTTAGAGCTTGAGAACGCATTTTTGATTCCCGCTATAAACCACATTTCTGTTTCAAGACAGGATGTTAAAGTTTGAATTTGAATGACTATGAGGTTTCCATAATCAGTATATAATTATTGGTGGGACGTTCTCGCGGATCCGAAATGGTGGTTTATGATACGTAAAAATAGTTGAATCTTACAACATGTATTTGAGTAAGAATCCATGTAGCCAACCATGCGTAAAATGAGAGAAGGCTTTGCTATTTTTTTTCGATTCATGATGTATTTAGCAAATATATATTTTGAGAAGTTATTTGTCCGATGGATGATTTAAACTCAGATTCTGAGGATGAATGCCCTCCTTGACACCTAGACTGATCCACCTCAGGTGGATACTCATTCAGTCCAAAGCAAGTCACGTGGACAGGTCACTATAGTTTTTCTTCAGCTTAAGAGCAGATGCATTTCCTTGTTCTTGAGATTGAACTTCTTCTCAAATGCTAGAGAGATGGCAGAATGATCCTTTATCTTGATATTATGCAATATCATATGATCAACCCTGACGAAATCGTCAAAGACCAAGGACTCAAGTAATGAAGATATTGCTGGTCAAGTTTTTTGTTTTTGTTGCTTTCTAATAATTTCTCCCTTTTTTCAAAATATTTAATACATTTTTGAAATCTTTATTGGTTGAAACACTTGAAATGACGGATTTTCACAGAATGATTTGAGGAGAAGCTTATTTTACTAAAAAGGATTTTTACACACATAACCATGTACACTTTCAATATTACGTACATAATCCTCCATAATCACGAATTACACACAGAACCATGAATAGTGCTTAATTCAGAGATTTTTACACCCATAACCCTGTATGCTTTTTAGGGAGGAGGATTATGGGTATATGAACAGCTGAAGAGTTCAGCACTATTCAGGGTTCTGGATGTAATTCACGATTATGGAGGGTTATGTTCGTAATATTGGAAGTATGCAGGGTTATGAGTGTAAAAATCTCTACAAAAAATATGGGGAGCTCTAAGGAGAAGCTTATCTTACAAAAGGAAGGGGCAGCTTTTGTTGATTTTGACATAATGCCAAAATAGCGGGAGATTGAAACTTCCCTTATAACGTGCACAAGATATATTGGATCCACAATGAGCACTATCAAATAAAAGGTTGGTGTGGCACTGAGTGATGACAAATTGATAGAAACTTGTCCAAGATGATATGACCATGTGCACCGGTTAGATATAGAGCCTTGTAACATGGGATGGGGAAGGCCAAATAAATGTGGGAAAGATACTATTAAGAAGGATATGGTGGTGGTGTTGAAATAGAGGACTAGGAAGCCTTGCAGATATGATGGTGGTGGTGAAGTCCGGGGAAATGTAATATATCCAAGTTTGGGTATAATTCAAATTATATCTGTTTTGAAGTAAATACTCCATGTAATGGGTCTTAAAGCAAAAGAATCATTGGTGTTGTTGGTTGTTCTAACGATTTTAACTTGGTCAGATGGATTAGCCTTTCTTTCCTTTGGGTAAACGATGGGTAATTTGGTTTTTAGATGCCACCACCAGCAAGTTTGCTTGGTATCCTAATTTCTCCCTGTGGTTTCATGCATTGTGAATAAAGGACATCATTTTTTAGTTGCAGAAGATCCTTCTGGATTGTATCATTTGCATCTGGCAAAGGAAGTGCACACATAAAATATTTAATTCATTCTTCCTGTTCTCTGAATTTGATTGCCTAGAATGTATTCTTTGGAAGATTTTAAAGGCACGCAATTGGTTGGATATGAAAGATTGGATAATGGGAGTGCCGTAAACTTCTAAATGCTGTCTGCTGCAGATTCAGATGCTATTAGTTTCTGGGTGGATGGCTCCACAACCTTATAAGGAGTTGACTAGAGGATTTGACTGGTGGAAGCTCTACACTGTAAGCTTTGATAGAGAAGAGTTCATAGTGGAGGACACCACTCTTTGTCGAGATGAAAACACATTTTTGATTTTTTGATCGGTGATGATTGGGTGGTTAGGAAGAGAAATGAAGTTCGACCCATCGTTGGAGAAGATGTAAAGCGATGAATTCTAGTCTATGCATTGCCAAAGGAAGAAACGATGAATGCAAGAACGTTAGCAAGAAGAAGATCCAAAGCAAGCAATTTATAATCAACCAAGAATATTTTGATACAAAGAAGAGGCGGTGTGGTTTAGGAACTACTTCACCTTCACAAGTTGAAGGGTTCGTGATTAAAAGACTTGTGATGCTTTAAAGACTCTTTGCCTTTACTTTTACTCTTACTAAGCTGTCTTTCTTCAAGTCTAATGGCCATAACTTACATGCATTTTTGCATCCACAAGCTAATAAGATAGGGCATAGTAGATATATAGGAAGGCCATCAGATGTGACATACTATTTAGAATCTTTTATCTGTATTGATTGGACTGTCGACCGAGCTTTTAGGGGCGGTACTATCCCCTTGCAGACAGACTTTCTTCAAGGCCATGTTGGCCTAATGCTTAGCCTAAATTTTGTTGCTCTAAGGTCATGCTGGTCATCCCTAGATTTAAAGGCCATGTGCTCTTATTGTGACATGTATACATCTTTTCATATGAGTGATACCGTTTACTTGATCCGCACAATATCAGGCATATGAGTAAAAAACTTGATAGATAAAGAGTTGCCATCAAGCTTGCGAAAATTAGTTAACTAGGCTGAGTGGTCAGTATGATTAGTAGGGTCACTAGGATGGGTTTTTTCAGCAATCATTTTTGTTTTTTTCTGATTTAAAAAACAAACTAAATTGAAGGTGCATACTCTTTTATTGGAATTCAATTAATTTTTGTTTAATTACGATAGTATTGAAACCGTTCAATCTATGTAAATATAAAATAATGAGTAAAAAGACTTGATAGATAAAGAGGTGCCATCAAGCTTGCGAAAATTAGTTGACTAGACTGAGTGGTCAGTATAATTAGTAAGGTCATTAGGGTGGTTGTTTTCAACAATCATTTTTGTTTTTCCTGATTTAAAAAACCAAAGTAAATTGAAAATGCATAATGTTTTATTGGAATTCGATTATTTTTTTGTTTAATTACGATAGTATTGAAACCGTCCAATCTATTTATTTATGTAATAATAGGGTTTTTACACTTGTGCCCTTATGAGATTTTGCAATTACAGTTATGCCCCTAATAACACTTGTACCCTTGGTTTCTCGCAAAATCCATAGTATTGCCCTTCCATTAAAGTAAGACCGGGGCATTAGTTCAATAACAGACGGGCAGTATTGTTAATTTTGTAAAGATACATGGGTACTTGTGTTATTGCAAAAAGGCAGGGCATGTAAATGCCGAATCTCATGGGTGGAGAAGTGTTAAAAATCCATAATAATGTATGTATAAAATTGACCTATATATTTTAGAAAATTATAAAGGTACAAATCCGTCTAAATTTGATCTAATTTGATTTGTCGCCTGACTGGCAATTCATCCTTTATCTGTGATCTAGCCGGTTGAGTATTGACTACCGAGTTTTGCAAGCTTTGTTGCCACTGTCAGGTGATGATGCTGGAAGTTTGGTGAAGATTAGCAAATCATTCCCAGATTTTTGTTTGGAAATTCGTGCGTGATGTTAAACCTTGTAATGAATGCTGTCTACTGAGTGATTTGCTTGAACATGGGGTGATTATTGTGTTAGATTCATGGCGGCTAATCTAAAGATGCTTCTGTAAATGGATTCATGGCGACAGATTTGCTCAACCTACTGGATCATTTCTGAAAAGGGCAGTCATTATTCTATCTATTTTGGATTTTTTGATAAAGTGCTATCTACATGAATGTTTGCTGATTGAGGTTGAATGCAAATCATTCTGACCAAACCCGTCCAACTGCCATTCCTGTAAAATCTGGGTAACCTCTTCCTGCGGTGGACCGATTAAATTGGGCATCATGAAAATTTGACTAGTGGACAATATTTGTAAAAGGACTGTTCTTGCATAATCTTTTCATTGAGAGCGATCTATATCGTTCTGATTGCCTTAGTTACCTGATAGTTTAAAAATCACCCTTTTATTTTGCCCTTGTTATTAAATTTATACACTTGAAGAACATGATTTCAATAATCACTTGATGAAATAATGGGTTGCATGAATCCCCTAATATCGGGCTTATAGATAAAAATGGAAGAAATAACCCAAGACAGATTACCTGTTTTATCGAATGGATGATACGAGGAAAAAGAGTAAGCCAACTCAAGTCAAGTTGCATGTTCTGTTGGATGATCCTGACAAAGGCCTTAAATGTCGGTTTCGGTCACCATTTCGGTATCGACCAAAACAGAATTTCGATGGAATTTCGGTAGAATTTCGACCGAAATTTCGGTTATTTCGGTCATTTTTTGGACTAGGACCCCCATATTTCGGTCATTTCGGTCATTTCGGTCGAATTTCGATTTCGATTGGATATCGGTATTCGACAGAAATTCGACCGAATTTCGCTGAAATTTGAGGCCATTCATCATGTAGGTTATGTTCTGATTAGGAATACCTACATTTTGCGCAGGTCAAAACAGGAGGGGGTTGGGGGGGGTGATTTAGGCGGGGTACCCTCCTCGGTATCAGCGGTTTCATCCGCACTGGAATGATCCAATATGTGGTCTGCACGTTCCACCACTTCTCCGTCCATTTCCAATACTGATCGTAAAACACCATGAGCAGCGGGATGTTGTGGTCCGGAATTCGAAGTGAAATTTTTGATTTGCCCGCTTCTAGTCGTCATGAGAAAGAAATAAGAGATTATCCCCCTTGACGCTTGTCCAGTATCCCCTGGGAAAGGCCATTGCCCGCACATGAGGGATCAACCCTGCTGTCTTGCATGCAAGCGAAGCTCCTGAAAATGTTACAAGGTGGATGATGTACATGTGGAATAGGCTAATATAAATTTGAGAGTCGATCGGTAAACTTTAGTCTTTTCATGAGACGTTATTGTATTTGTATATGATATTGACTACACAAGAAGTGTCTTTGACCTCTATCAAAATTGTTTGATGCTCAATATTTTAATCATTTTTTGTTCAAAAACTGATTTTATAGATATCTATCGTGGAATCAAAATTCTTTTGTCTGATAAACACAGATTATTGGTCGGTCATGCATGTGCCGTCATTGTTTGTGGGACAGATATCTGTTCATATATTGAGGTTCCTACACTGTGTTGGACTCGTTTGATTGATGATTGCGTGTTTTTTGGGGAAGGGACTTATATACCCACCATCATGCTGACTGGAACAAGTTAATGACATTTGTCAGTACGAATGAAATTAACATTTTCCAATTTCTTTGTCAATTGGTGATCGTTGGTTGTAGATTGCAGGTACACATCATTTTTCCAAGGGATAACTGCAAAAAGATGTCGCAACCGTCATGTGAAGCATGACTAAGGCATATGCCACAATTGCGGTGTTTTTCTTGCTATAACTTTTGTGTTATCCGACATAAAATAAGAAACGGTGAGGACTTTACAATACCTCGAATATAGAATAAACATGTACATATTTTGCTGGACTATTTGGTGGCTAGGAAAGCTCTGTTTTTTTTAGAGGGCACTATATGGCGAATCAAATCGCCTTTACATTTTTTTGGATATTTTCATCAGAATGATTTAGGTATTGAATGCATTATTTGATTGTTTTTCTATAAAGGATTCTATATATGATGAGTTTTAGGTTTCGAGATGTGTTGGCAAGTTTTACATCCCGACCATCTTGAAACTAAGCCGCCTGTGCACCACACACATTATGATGTTCTTACGATAGAATATCAAGAATGTAATTGTCAAAAGTAAAGCTGACTGGTCTTTTGTCAGTGGTCACTAGGTCATTTGATTTTTCTTGTTTGCATGCCCATATATGTTATGCATCAATTCGTGCTCGAGAGCATGCACCGTGTTTGTAACAATATGCATCGCATATGTGCTTGGTAACATTTGCATCAAATGCTGCGTTGCAAATATTTATGGATTTGTTCATCTCTATTCAGGCAAATGTCACATAATGACATATTATTACAAAACGTTACTGAACTCATCTATTCAATTTTGTGGGTGGGAAAATTGAGAGATATCACATTCAATTCATTGTGTAGGGTGAAAAAGGAGATTCTGTAGGTATTTCTGGTGATGAGTTTATCAATGATAATACATCTCATGTGGTAGGAGCTTGAAAGTTGAGCGGTGAGCCATTTTAATGTAATTATACATTAACATGGGTGCACAACATTTCGAAATGGATTTGATAATATATATCATGGTGCTACTAGAGAAATAAGTGTTTGTCTTCAATTCAAAGATAAAATGAGAAAATTGATGTGTTTTGATGTGCAAATATTGTGAAATTGTGTACAGCTATGGGCATGTTGGAAAATGGAATTGTTGACAATATAATAATGGTCACAAGAGAGCAGGGAACTATTGGAGCGAGGTTTGTGTTCTGTAGCTTATTTAGTTCTAGTCCTGGTTGGCTGTGGGTGTGAGATTCCTGTAATTTGCCCATCTGAATGCGGGAAGAAGGCAAGGATTCATTTCATTTTTTGAAGTACAAGTAGATTATGATTAACGGCACTAGGTTATTATTGCGTTGTTGTATTGACGTGGAAGTATTAATAATGGGATGATGGGCATTATATTATGGGTCATGAGAGAGCAAAGAACTGCTAGAGCAAACTGTTGAGATATGGGAGTTTTGGAGATGCGATGATAAGAGTTATAATTACGGGTCATTAGACAGCAACGAACTCCTGAGCAAGCTGTTGAGTCTTGTATCATGATTGGAATTAGTGGCACTTAGATTCTTCTGACCTGCCTTTCTCAGTTAGAAAATAAGGATTAGTTTCATTTTGTTTAGTTTCCATGTACAAGCTAAATATGCTGAATACGCCTGTAGTAATTTTTCTGCAGGAGAATCTGTTTATTTTACTCGAAAACATGTCCGATTTCCCTTGCTTTTTTGCCTTTTCTTCTTTTGTGAGTCAAAATCTGGGTCTAGGACCCAAGGGCCGTTATATGCATGGGTCCTTTCCTATATGTACATGCAGCTGGAATTGTCCATGCTGTAGTTTATTTTTTCACTTTTTTCGTGCCATCTTTCTAACATATGTTTAGACTATTCACCTAAATGCACCTCACCTGAACGCACGGTGCTTTGGATCATGTTAAGGCTAAGTTCAGCTTGCTAAACGAATGCGGAAACTTGTGGAGATTTTTGAGAGAGATCAGGCGCGGATATTTATTCTCGAAACTCTTCCTTTGTGAGTGTCGGCTTGGAAGCTAAAAATGTGACTAGTTTGGAGAGTTGTAGACCACCACGGCCAGTCAACTATCATTGGTTACATTGGTCAACCTCTATCGGATCCAATTGTAGGTTGGTTGGAGATGGTGTTCGAAAATGTGGAGAGGACTCTCCTGGGATGGAGGTCACATGATCCTATCAGTGATCATGTGGTGTTTTTGAGATTGGTTCTGTAATTTATACCCTTTTTTGCGTGTCTTTCTCTGGAAGTCAGGTAGGGTTGGGAAGATGATAGATGGGGGCTAAGAGTAGATTCTGGTGCAAAGGTTACAATGGAAGCATGAAACATTGCTTTTGATGGGAGGTTCTGTGTAGCTTGAAGGACAGAAGTCCCACGACTCTGGAGTTTGAGGGATTTCATTGCGAGGAGTAGATTCTGGTGCAAAGGCTATAAGGGAAGCATGAAACATTGCTTTTGATGGGAGGTTCTGTGTAGGTTGAAGGACAGAAGTCCCGTGACTCTGGAGTTTGAGGGATTTCATTGTGGCTCTTTTGACCACATTGGTTTCCAAAGATTTAGGCAGTGGTAATCTTCATGTGATTATCTCTGCGACATGTTATTGAATATGCTAATCATTGGAAGAGATAATATGGCTACTGAGAAAAGTTTGTGTTTTCTTGTAGTTTTTGAGGTCTGTGATTCTGGTTTTCAAAGATTTGTATGCAGCGAGGCTTTGTTTTTGCTTTCAAATGTTTGTGCTGAGCTCAGATTTGTGAACTTCAATGATTTTGATTAGTAGTATGGCTTTGTGGAAGACTATCTGCATTAGATAGTCATCCAAGCTTGTAATTTAAAGGTTAAGTGAAATCTTGATGGATGATTATCCTACACGGTTATTCTATTTTACTCGATCTTACCCCATACATGGCCTCCTCTCTCTAGCTTATTGTATTTCAGCAAACTATTCATTTTTATCGTTACTGACTATAATACTGATACTCTCATTATTGGCCTCCAAAGTTTGGCTTCTTACATTTCTATGGTGTGTGCTCATAGGAACTAAGTTTGGTTTCAACATGCGTAATCACCGAGGTTGGGTGCACATTGGGCCAACTTGCCTAGACATTACGAATAAGAGAATGATAGTATTAGAAGCGAAAATGCTAAGGTGTATGCGTGATCAAATACAAAAAGATCGGATTTGAAATGATGCTATCAGAAGGAAAGTTGGTGTAGCTCATAAAAGTAAGATGAGAGGAAACCGCTTAAGATGGTTTGACCATTTGCAAATGATGTCGACTAATGTACCTGTTGGAAGATGCGAGTTTTGGGATATTAAGCCAGTTAAGAGAGGGAGCGGAAGGCACATGAAGTATTGGGATGAGTTCATTTGAAGGGATCTTTGTTATTTGGATCGAAGCCCAAGAACGACCTAGGATAGATCTGAATGGGAGGCAAAGAATCCATGTTGCCGAACCTACTTATTGTGGGAAAAGGCTTTGTAGCGCTCATGGGTTTGGGACTAGGTTGTTCCAAGCTTGATGCATCTATTTAATGGGTCATCTATGATTGACGCATGGCCTTTTATAATCATCCTCTGGGTCAGGCTCCTGGACTCTATTGGGCTTGCCCAAGCTAGTGCGTATCCGTACCGGTCTTTCGGTTTTCAAAGTATTGCGTATTGTCGGTGAATGTACTTCGTCATTGCAAAACTCACCACTCATTGACGGAACTGAACAAGCGCCGAGCCCCAGCGATCTGCGAGCACCTCATCTCTGCGTTGACGTTGATGGAGGGGTAGCGTTCGAGGGTGACATTATTGCAATTGGACATGAGGCGGTCATTGTTGGTGGAGAAATGGGAGCACCTGGGGCCCGTTGTTGAGGAGCGGCAAAAGCAACGATGGAGGGGGAAAGATGGCCATTTTAAAGGGGTCAGATCTTCCTCTTTCGAGATTATTCTCATGATGAGTTAGCCTTGCCATTGGAAACCGACTAGCCTACTCAATTGTGCTGCTCCAACACCATCCGGTTGACATCCATGCTTGTTGTATGCTCGACCTTGTGCCAACAAGATATCCCGGTTTTCGCAAGTCTGTGAAGCCGGCTTGAAACACGATTCTCAATTGTCACCCACGATCATCCATGATAACATTAGAGTCCAATTAGAAACAATCACATGTACACGCATTCTTGTTGATGGACATACGAACCCTGCCTAAAGCTTCTGGAGACTTGCTCTCAAATGGGGTTTTTGGGATTATGAACTGACCTGCCCTTTAATTCACTAGTTTGGACGTACTTAGGAACACTTATTACCGTTCCACCATGTTCTAATTGAAACATTTGTATTCCACGACCACTTTGTGTTCCATGACTTGTTTGCAGCATTCCATGATGCGCCAATGCCCATGCCACGTACAATTTAGTACGTGCCATGCATACCATGTTTTTCCTTGCATTGCTGCATGTACATGTTATACCAACTCTATCAACGGCCCTCTCGAGGGTCATCAAGCAACGGCCTTTCATTTGCTGCATGTACATGTCAAATTTTTAGGAGTCCTTTGAGAGTCGTTTGAGTAGACCTCAATCCAACACTTTACAAGATTTCCGGGTCAAACGGGTACCCAGTCCGACCCGGTTGTTTCGACCCTAAATTTATGGGTACCCGTGAGAAATTTTCGGGTCGGGTACCCATAAAAGATAAACCCATTCAACCCGGTGGAGAACCCAACCGAAATTCCCGGGTACCCGGTGGGAAAAAAATTCCAGATCCGGGACCGTCACACGCATTCACGAATCACGGCTTTTGCCTCTAGGGCTTCGGCCAACATCCCCTCCCCTCTGATTCCCCTCCCTCCCGATTGCCCTCCTCCTCTCCATCACCAGGGTGCCGCCACCATCTCCGTCACACCCTTCTCCTTCTGCCGCCAACATCCCCTCCCCTCCTATTTCCCTCCGCATCCTCTCCATCACCACGGCACCGCAACCACCACCTTTATGCCCTTCTCACCTTTGCCGCCAATAACACCCGCAACACCACCTCCATCGGCATTACCAATGCCATAGCTCGAACTCACCGCTGCTTGTCGCCGCCACCATCGATGAGAACAAGGGCTTGCAGCCTTTTCCAGAATCGCTGAGAGTAACGAGATCGGCTTTGAATATTACCCACATTTCCTAACATAGAAGTGGGAATGGGTCCCCTTACTTTACTCGGGTAAAAGCTAAGGAGTTGGGTTTTTTAATGCATTATTTATTTTTGCATTATGCATGGATGATGTCTGTTTTATGGATATGCATGATTGTTTGTTTCCTAACTGATCCCTTACTTTCAAGGAGTTTTTATTATATTGTGATGCGTTAATATGGATGATGTCTACTTTACGAGTATACATGATCATTTATTTTTGCATCTTAGATGATAAATAGAAAACAGATTATAGAAGTTTTTAAATTGATCTAGACCGAAGATTTGAAATCCTCTTCTGATCTCTTGCATAATATTATATGATGCACAGGTTGCTGTTTAAAATTAAGAGTCAATAAAATACACGTGTTCATTTGTTCTAGTGATCCACGGGTACCTGCGGGTACCCATTACCCATTCAAATCATTCGGGTATCCGATAGAATCGGGTACCCATTATAACGGGGCGGGTCGACCCATTGACCCGGATATGATGGGTCGGGTCGGGTCATGATTAAACGGGGCGGGTACCCGTCCCATGAACACCCCTACTTTACACAACTTCAATTTAAAGCTCTATGTTGTCCATGTCTCATTGAATGAGGGTGGGTGTTCCATGATGGTCGGCGAGGGGGAGACAAGTAAAGATAACGGAGGGTATTTAAATAAAATACTATTTATAGTGGCATTTTTTGCTTATATGATGTTAAGGCATATGTCTAGGCTTTATCAAAATTCTATTTTTATGGAGGTTGGTTTTGGAGTTAGATTTGCTGTAGTTTTGGAAATGACTATTGCTATGGCTTTGTCCTTGTGGTATAATTCTTGGAATGCCGCACTGGACTCTTCCTTTTGAGCGGTTGTTTGAATCAGACATTTTCCATAATTGCGCATGCATGTACCTTTTTTTAATGAATCAGTTGTAGATGCAAATAAGTTGTAAAAGCAATAAGAGTACTCTTTTGATTCTATGGGCGATGTGGCTGGACATGGATGCCTTTTTTTCAAGAATTCTATATCAGTTGTTTGCGGCTGTTCGTGCTGAAGATGGGGTAGATTGCTAAGGTAAAGATTGCCGGTTACTCTTTGGTTGGACAAACATCCAATTTATCTGGTAGGGCAGACAAACTTGCTATTCGATTGTGTGCCAGTTTTGAAACTAGTTTGTATAGTATCTGCTCTCAGATTTTCCTTCAGTTAAGGTGCCTTTTGTTCTCCAAAACATTTCAACTGTCACTTGGTTAAGTAAATGGTGTATTTGTCATTGAAAATGGCAGCTAGCCTTCAGGGTAAGAGAAAAATGATAGTTGACGTTGAGCTAATTGGGCACTTCTTTTCATTTGAATTTAAAAAATGTTGCTATTAAATTTTAAGAGGTTTGTATTACTACATTTCTTAATGTATTCTTTGTTGCACATTTAACATTGGATTACCTTCAATGTCCTTGTCTGAGAGGAGATACAATTTATGGTTGTTTGATGTAACTATGATGCGATCGATTATCCTAGGATAGCTTCTAGTTGGATATCCAGCTTTTATTGTTGAATAAACGTACGCTATCTTGCTTTGTCACATGTTTTAAAGGCGTTTTTATGTATCCTAATTCTACTGTGGTCATATAACAAAAGGGAGCTAAATCCAAGTATAATGATGGGTGCTTTTTGTTTTTAAATATCATTTAACTAATTATATGGATTTCCGACTCGGAGTCCGAGTATAATATCAGTGTAACATTGGAAATCTGGCAAATTATACTTCAACCTTCCCTTGCTCCAAGGTAGATGCTTATCGTAGTTTTGTCAATTACTAGAAGGGAATAATTTACATTAGGATCT
Source organism: Ottelia alismoides (assembly GCA_037367405.1). Lineage (NCBI taxonomy): Eukaryota > Viridiplantae > Streptophyta > Magnoliopsida > Alismatales > Hydrocharitaceae > Ottelia > Ottelia alismoides. The sequence goes on from JAZKJV010000427.1 coordinate 536,746, forward strand.
CACTAAATGAATACCTAAAAGCACCCTCATTTTCCCTTATTACACATGAATGTGTTGCTATTCGAAATGCTTACGTCTTTTGTCATTTGCGTGTATTATTAAATCAAAGACATTATATTGTTATTTTGGAGCTTGTATCAAGCCTTCTCTCTCGTATTCGTAGTTATCGTAACTTCATTGAATGGATACAATTAAAACATGCATGTACATTTAAAGCTGTCGTGCTGACGCAAAAGGTGTATTGATGTGTTTCCCTTCATCCTTAGGGTGCGGATTGTCTGTTGTGAAGAGGGTTGCAGCAGACTCTGCTGCACCTTTTGGGGCCGCTCGATCACGATCAAGCGGTTCCCACGAAATCCCACTTTTTGTGGGTCTGGATCGTGATCGAGCGGTCCCAAAGGGTGCAGCAGAGACTGCTGCAACCCTTCACAGCAGACGACCGGAGGTTGTGGAGATTACTAGTGAAGAAGGTGGGAGTGAAGTGGATGGCAAGGAGGTATACTGGCGGAGCAGGAAGATACGCAAAGGGGGAAGCGGCTAGAACTTCTCCTCCATCTTCACACAGCATCGAACTTCCCAGTCAACGTCTGAGAGTGAGGCCCCTCTCTTATTAAATATTCAAGTAGTACGTAGGGGGTTGAATCCGCGTTAACTCGTCCTTTCTCTATATCATGCATTTGAAATGCCAATTTATTATTTAATGGAATATCGTATGCTCCACAGTGAATGCGGTATCCTCCAAGGATATCCTAAAGTGTCTTAAGGGATTATGCAGATGTAAATTAACCACTTGAAAGTGTATTGATCCAAGCTTCTAAAAATTGGTCCTGACGTTGAACGGGTCAGTCTTTGGTTTGGTCCAATCGTGTAAGATCGTCGGTCCAAAATCTATTGGATTGGTGATGATGTTAGTATGGTGTTATCATTCTATCCTCTCGGAAAAAATTAAATTGGGTTTAATTTACTGATCTGACCAGTTGAATCGGTTTACTTGAACCGACAAATTTAGATACATATATGTATGTATTTATACATCAATGAAATAATCGTTTAAAATGTCATCTTTCAATATTGTAAACATTTATTTATAGTTGCTTCTTGAAAATTACTCTAAGAAAGTAGTGGCATAACTTATATTCGAAAAAAGATAGGGGCACAACTTGTATTGTAGAAGTTAAGAAGGGTTCAAGTGATAAAAATGTATTATTTCATTATTTAAATTTTTATTTTTATTTTTTAAAAATTACCAAATCATCAAAATTGGTCAATCCAAGTCATTTGTTTTTCCTTTTTTTATAAAATTGTCGAACCTATCGAGTTGGGGTCGGTTCTTGATTCAACTGGCCAATCAGGTCTGATTTATTAAACCCTGGGCATAGCCACTACGCATGTCCTATGAAAATCCTGAACGATAAGATTGCCATCGCTAAAGCTGATGGATCGTGACAATATAGAAATTGCTGGACCAACCCTGCAAGTAGTAAGGGATAGGGTAAATTACAAAAAAGGCTTTAACTATACCTCGACTCTCAACTAAGGGTCTCAATTTTCAATTATAACAAATAAGGGTTAAACTTCAACTTATGTGTTTAACGTCGACATATAAGGGTCGTTAAAGCTTATGGAGGTCTCTATTAGAGACGAAAACATAAGAATAGACCTCTCTTTGTTTCAATCGAAAGTGAATCCCTTAGTTGGGAATTGAGGCATAGTTGAGACTCTTTTTTGTAGTTTACCCTAAGGGATTTACATGCTCCAACAACTATGAAGTTTATGCACACATCACCGTAAACATACAAGAGTTGATGGACTTAAAGGGGTAAATTTGCTAGTTAGTAACTGATCCCATCACGGTTAACATACAGGAGTTGATAGAAGATAACGCAAAGACATGCCACGGCTGCCACGCCTCCGGCGAGGTGAGGCAAGCATGCACCATGGACAGAGCAGGCGTGCATCGTGGGTAGTCATTTACATAGGGGTTCGATTGTAAATATTCGTTAATGAGGGGTCGACATGTGAATATTAAGCTTTGCATATGTATGAGTTAAATGATCCTCAGGTGTCGATTTTGAGAATCAAGTCGAGAGTTGGGGAGGCATGCCCAAATCGGCACTTGAGGTGTCGATTTGGATAGTGGATGTTGTCCAATATTTAGTGCTGGTCATGGTTGCATGTTTTGAGGACATGCGTGTTCTTGGTTATTTAATATTCACCATATAGAAGGAGGATGTCCATGAAGGTTAACGGAGTTACAGAACACAATGACCAGAATGATGGGATATATATTAAATATCATGCAATCATGATCAACATTAAAACGTGCATTGATTGAAGTTATAAAAAAACATGCATCAATCATGATCAGAATGATGTGATATATATTAAATATCTTGAAATGATCACTAGCATTAAATGTTGGAGAACAACCACTAGCCAAATCGACACCTGAGGTGGCGATTTGGACTTGGTTCTCTAAACCAGCCTAAATTTTTAAATAATTCAACTTCCTACCTATTTAATTAATTATGAATTAATTAATGATTTTTTTAAAAAAAATCCCTTTTTAATTAGTGTTTTGTAAATAGTTGTAATTACCTCAACCAATGACTATGCGAAAAGTTGGAATTATCTCCTACGACATTGATGAATCTTTATCCTAAAAAAAGCACAATGATTCAGGTCAATGGCCCTTGATCGATATGTTATCACTGACTCACTTAAGTGGGTTGATGACAATCTCTCGATGAGAGGTGGATCGACGCGATAAATAGGATAGGATAAAGCAATGAAAATTTGGGCTGCAACAACCTAATTCAGTTTAACCAAATTTAAATGTATGCTAGACAGGCTCGAGGCTATTTAACCTTCGACATGAGTTTGAACCTGCCAAAAGGCATGATCAAGGATGTCGAGGTAGGTTCAAATCGATTCAAGATTGGGTTTAGAAAACTAGGTTTTATATTAGGCAGGTGGGTACTAAGATCTAGGCTTAGCTTTATTTTGTTCGTATTCGGGAGAGTTTGGGAAGAGTTTTGTCTAGGTCAAAGGTATTATAACTATTTATTGGTCTAGGTTAAGTTTGGTCTTAAACATGGTTGAAACTTTAGGTTAATTTGGTGCAAACATGGGTTATTTAGGAATTGAGGGGGACTTCATGTAGGGATGATCTAGAGGTTGGAACTATGACTTAGGTATAGGATTCATGGAATCGTTTGAGGATCAGTTAATGTTCAATGCTAGGGTTAGGATGTGTACTCCCAGTGTTTAGGTTATGGTTTTAAGTATAAACATGCACCTTTTTACTAAGCCTAATTGTTACTTAACATGACTCAATGCATGCGAATTACAGCTCGATGAGAATTATATGATCTACATATCGACCAAGAGGAGTGATCCTGTAAGAGCAAAAAACTATGAGAGCATGAGAATAGTGATTCTGGACCACTAGATTCTGTCTTCTCTCTCCTGGTTGAATTCAGTGTATAAAAAAATACATAACTCATTTAACCTCAAAGGTATGAAATGAATGCTAGGTCTAAATGATTTTACAAAGCTTGAGTGAACTTAGATCGCAATGTGACCAGACTGAAAGAGGATTTGATTTATTTTTTCTCTCAATGATATGAGTGAATAATGTGAGGAAACATGTTCCTAATATCATGTTGCACTTGGTGTGTTGTTTGTTGGTTTAAGTTTCGTATTCTAGAGCCCCAAGACTCATAGAGGTTGGTCAATGAGGGATATGTACAAATGAGTCGATTTGGGAAGGTCAAAAGTTGTTGCAGTTGGAAGGGGGTAAATCCTCTTTGGAACACTGCAGGCAGTTGCATAGATGAGTTATAGATCCTCCTACGCGAGTTGCATAGATGTGTGTGTGTTGGGGGGGGGGGGGGGGATGGTCCCTCCTGATTCTTATAATTCTACCCCCTCCAATATTAAAACCAGCTATTTAAAGGTAATAGCAAAAACTTGTTTAATGGTTTAGTGGAGAAGGAGTGTGCTCATCTTCTCGTGGAATAGGGTTCATAACCCATTTCCTTATTTTTTATATACCTAAAAAGTTAACTCCAATTACTTTTAAATTAGTATAATTATAAGTATAATTTGATATAAAGTAAAATTTGTGCTCATTTATCACTCAAATTATCTCTACCTCTTATAAACGAAATAAAATTACTTCTTTCTAATTAACAACGAATTTTTTTATCTTCACTTTTATTTGATAATTTAACCTCATGGACAGATTTAATTTGTTAGATTTGTAAAATTTTAAAATCATTATAAAATTTAATAATCTATTTGAAAATCCATCCTTTCAAATAGATTTAAACATGTTTTAAATGGTGAGTTTATCAACATTTTAAAATGTCATTTGAATATATTAACTATAATTAAAAGATAACATTCAAAAATACAAAGATTTTTTTCTATTTTTGAGCACACCTGATTCTACTCTTAGCTGGAAGCATGAATTGGGTCGAGGGTCGCCTATTCCCATCGCATGGGAAGATGGAAAGTACCCTTGGGCACGTGCAGTTCACATGACAAGAAAGGGAGATAATCTTGATGGGTTACAATGCCATATGGACCCCATGTGGGCTAATGTCCTTTAAGAGAAAAAAGAAAAAAAAACTTAAGAGAAATGGGTTGGAAGCAATTGTATTAATGATTAAGTTGTATACAAATTTGAATGGTAGATATAGTAAACAATCATATATATTAAGTTTCATCTATAAATCATGTAAATTAGGTTTAGATTGGTAAACAAATGAATATAGGGGTAGCAAAGATAATTGTACTTATATATTTGGTTTTTATAAGGATTATATGAAAATTTATAGAACACATAGCTTCCTGGAGAGGTTTCTATGTATTTAAACATACATACAAGTATACATGCATATGTTATTTGTGAGCCATAGCATTTAAATTATTGGTATATATAAGATCAATGATAACTCACGCTGATCAACTGTTATGAGACCCTCATTGCCAGGTAGCAATGCTTTTATAGTCCCACTATATATTAGAGGGGAAGAAATCTGTTTTATCTATAAGGCCGATGTGAGAAATTTCTTTGCACTGTCCAGGAAGACAGCTTTTTTCTCGCATGAAACAAATCATCCTTAAAGAAATTATTTGACTCTAACCTTTCGATTTTCAATAGGGTCAGCCTCGGTCCTGTGCTCTGACTTTAACTTTCGATTTTCTTTGCCTTTTATGTTCAGTGATTGTTTTCAAGGACATTGCTTGGTATTTTCTTAGTTCGAGCATTTAAATGAATGGTATATATAAGATCGATGAATAACTCCTACCGAGTGCATCTTTTAACATATATCAGAATTGACATATATATGTTGTGGATGTTTGTCGATAATGAATATATATTTAATTATAAAAGTACTATATGTATAAGTGATAAAAGTTGGTGTTTGACTTACTTTATAATAATGTATGCAACCTTGTAAAGTGGCTTATATGTGTGAGGTTGATTGCATAGAGAAATGCTCAACATTTGCATAATTCAAGAGAAGAGTGCATGATGGATTCGTGATCTATCAACAATGTATTAGAGCTTGTTATTTCTCTTAATATTTTGATTGAAGAATTTGATAGATTGTGTTTCTCTTATTATTTTTGTAGCATGTTTGTTGTTCATTGGTTTAAGTTTCATATCACAGATCCCAAGGACCCGTTCGGGTAGTGGTGCCCCCCTTAACCCACTCATTCTCTCTCTAATGTAGGCCTCACATTTTCTCTTTTTTAACGCATTAAATAAATCAATTCTCTTTCATCCACTCATTCAAAAAATAATATATTATACCATCATATCATATAAAAATTATAAACTACTCAACTTCTACTCACTTTTCCAAACTTCAATACAATCACATCACAATAACTACTCATTTTTTCAAACTTCAATACAATCATATCACAACAAACCCGCAACAAACCCACCCTCAGTTTAACAATCTATCCGAACATCAAAACACAAGAACGGGTTACCTTCTACTGGTTTAACCCACCCTATCCTGCATACCAACGCAATGCAAGAGTATTAGAGGCCGTTCTTGCAAGGATAAGATTGAGATATGAACAATAATAAACTATCAATTGAATTCTAGCAAAATTAATCAGTTGGATTGACTAATTAGTCGTTGAATGTGTAGTAGTTGACAAAAAACTCATTGGTCGACTAAGACATTCCATTCATATAATAAATAGTTAAGTTCTGCTTAATAGATTTGTTAACTGGTCTAAAATATAATCGATTAAGATTCGCAATAATTAACTGAGAAACTCGACACTCGAGTAAAATTGACTAGACAATAAATTCTATAAAGAAAGTGTATGATTTGAATATAAAATGAGGTTGTATATTATTTCTAAATGAAAGTAAAATTATAAGAGATTTAAAATCATGCATTCATCACTTTTATTGTTATTTCTTAATCTCTCTCTTTTCTTCTGCTTCTAGTATTGGCTTTAAAGTTAGGCCTCTTCTTGTTTTACATTGTCTCGATTACCCTTAGCTAGTTCATCTTACTTCATTCTTGGAATCTGGATACAAGTATAATGCAACAGGTAAAGTAACACTTTTTCATTAAAATATGCATGTTGTAAATCAACATTCTCTCCTTCTTTACATTAACAAAATATTTTCAAAGTATTTTATCAAAAAATACAAAGAGTGAGGTAAAGTGTTAAAAATAAAATTCTTCCTCGTTGACAAAGTTTTGAAAATCAATCTTTTTTAATACACTCTTCAAATTTCTCCCTTTTCTAAGACTACACAAAAGTTTAGAAATAAGTTAAAAATTCCTTCTAAAAAATCGCTTTAATACCAAATGTAAAAATATACTTCCTCAGAGAAATTTTTATATTAGAGCTCATCCTCTTTAATTAGTTCTAATATTTCCTTTAATGTTTTAGTTAAAGCTCTCGGTTTAAAATGAGAATGAAGGGATAATAACTAATGTATGATGTGCATGATCGTCTAGATAGAGATGATAAACAATCACCTAATACCATTGGTACTGGACATCTCCATTCATGAATTCTTCTTGGTTGTCGCATCCATCTCCATTCTCATGTCGGGTGCGTCAGTATTAGGGATGAAAATGAATGTGAACATATTCGTATCTGATCCATTATCGTATTCGTTTTTATACATATTTTGACATTTGTATTCGTATTTATTTTAAAATGGATGTGGATATAGATATCACTTTGACATTCGCTAATTCGTATTCGTTTATTCGTTTTCGTACATAAGTATAGTATTAGATTTATTTATAATTGTGCGTAACAATATTTCATGATTGCATTCACCATTATTGATATAATTGTTATGAAATTACTATATCTGTATATCTATTTTGTATGTAAGCCTAACTAAACATGCATATTTTAGTGAATCTATTAAAAATTTCCGTTATTATTCGTATCCGATTCGTATTCTTTTTTAATTCACATCCGTCGATATTTGTATCCGCATTTGTATTCGTATTTTAAAATGGATAAGGATGTGATTATATCTGTATTCGCATCTGTATCCGACAGTTTTCATCCCTAATCACTATTGTCCATCTTGGATGGTAGAAGTAATTTTTCTTGCTTCTTTTGGTCCCTTATAGCTAAAGAAAGCCTTTCTAGCTTGAATTGACCTTGTAATTAAAGAAAGAAAAAAAACGGTAGACTTTGGGTGGAAAGCATCATCTAGACTCCTAGCTAAATCAGATTGGGCATGGTCCTCTAAGAATGTCATCACAACTTATATTTGTATAATAATAATAATCACCAAATACACAATTTGATACATCTTTCCCAACGTAGATTAAATGCTATCACATCAATTGGATGAAACTGCTCTTTGATTCCTAGGGCTTTTTGAGATGATTCGGGCCTTGAAATAGCAAGACAGTTATTCCGTGGAGATCCTCTAAATGCGAATGAGAACCAAAATTCATACATAGAGAGATACACAAAGAGGAAGACTCAAGCTCAATTCGACTTTTGGATTAATAGCGTTTTTAGGATTCGATTGGAATCAAGATTTTGAATGCTACATCCTTTATGTTCCATAACCCTTTACTCAGTTTTGGCTTCATAGTCAAGTCAGCTCGTCCCGATCATAGATCACATTCTACTGTGACAATTGTATCATTTCTCGAATTGTGTGTGAAAGGAGCCATCTCTTGCCACTTGAGGAGGCGTACCATATATCCGATCATGTGTGTCACACTTGGATTCTTTTCATCCGATGCCTCAGAAGATGATCGATGGAGAAAATGATTTTTCTTCAGATTTCAGAGTTGTGCTTTGGTCTTTTCTTCTTTTTGCAAGATGCTTTCAAATGTGGTTCATAATGGTAATGGATAATTCATCCATCTCTTCGATGCTTTCTATGTTGTTTGTCTTAAACTTCGCATATTCATGTTTGTGCATTTTAGTGAGATCTCTTTCCTTTGGATGCGACCATATGAGTATTTTTAAAAATAGTTCCAAACTTTTTTTATGAGGTCTTAAGACACGCGGCCGAATTCTTTCTTCGATCGTGCACAATACACTACCTTTATTAGTATTGGAGTTAGAGTCTCGTCTTCTTCATCTTAGACGTGGTATTAACGCTACAAGCAAATTTATGTTTTCATCATTAAATATGCATGCTATGTACTAGTCATTCAAAAAAACCATATTCATCCCCATTTTGAGAGTAATAGGTGGTATTACCTTGCTCATTGAGGTTCCAAAATCATAGATTTGCCAAAGAGGAAGAATTGTAGTCTCTTAATGATTTACAGTGAACACGCGCGTAGTTCTAATAGTTTCAGATCAGCTATCATCTTAAATAAAGAATTTGTTGTGAACTTGTAGAAATTCAAGTTTGATAAGGTTTTAGCAATTTGAGTATTCAAGATTGATACAACTTAGAGTTTCACTATGGTAATTAAATTTTAATTCATTTCCAATAGAAGTCTTATTTCCATGAAATTTTAGACAGAATACAAAACTCACATGGGATAAAAGTTTGCCCTTCCTATTTACAGTATGAGTTGATCAGTGATCAACATTAAGTACATGTGCATTTTCTTCTCTGTTACTCTCGTACTCTTTAGATATATACACTATTACAAGCCTTTCAATAAAATGTCATGACAAATATCGTCGTTTATTAAAAAAACAAACCACTACATCTATAGCTACATGTATATCAACGAGTAGCTTTTTGGATATCAAAGTGATTTATTGTCCTTTTCCTTTTGCATGTCTATCAAGAAAGATAACAAGGCTAATGATGTTAATTAAATGATTAATCATGTCGTTGGAACTAGGTATTGATGTAGGATAGACATCATTATGATATAAATTATATAACTTATGATAATTAATTGATAAATATATGATTTAGGTCTAGTTAATGATGTTACTTAGTTTCTAGAGTACACTTTGCTTTGTGTGTTATATAAACACATAGAATATAGCAACACATATTTTAGAACAATAAGTACATTTTAAATATGGAATAAATTGGATTTTCTTAATTAACATGATGATATCGTGTCTTATAATACCCCCATGCTTAAACCTTGCTAATACCTAGCAAGACACTTATTCCAAGGATATCATCCTAAATGGGAATGAGATCCAAGTTTCATCGGAGAGAATCAAGCTCAATTTGACTTTTGGGTTAAAAGTATGCTTAGAACAAACTCCTGTAGTAGAAGGGTCGACAATGGATTCGACTGCTCGAACAATTGTGGGTAACAAAGTAATGCACCTTCGTGTGAGACAATACATGGTGCTTGTGTGCGCCTGATACATCAAAAACACAACATCAACGTGGACAAGCAAGCTCCAAACTCCTACACAAGCTAAATATAACGTTAAAATGGTGGATAAGAAGAACCAAGTTTCTTGCACCATATTTGTATTACTTAAGAACATTGAGGCATTCACGAGGAAGATGGAGTATTGACGTAGTGACGTGCGAGATAAGAAAATAGAGGGAAACTAGCAAGCAGACTCGCGCTTCGCGGCGAGATGATATTAGAAATAAATATTAAAGTGTACGTGTCCGTACTTCGCTGCGGTTTGGAAGAAATATGCTGAATTTAAAATTTATAAAATTATATAAGATAAAATATCTTTATTTTATTACTATTTAGTAATAGAGAATGACATAATTTATTTTGAATCATTTGTACATCAATATTACATAAAAATAAAGCAAACCTAAAATAATATTTTTTTCCTAATGTAATCAGTGGGTAAAACTCTAATTAACATATCAAATAAAGAATATAAAAATAAATATTTTATTTCAAACCTCATAATAATCAAATTTCCTACGTAATAAATTAGCAAAATATTAAAATAGCAAATCATGATTTGTTAATAGAAAAACAAAAGTGAACAAAACATCTTCGAAACAATTCAATTAAGATCCAAAAGTAGCAAATTATATAGAACAACTATTAATTGATTATTTTAGTCCTAAGCAAGTTATATATCATAGCATGAGTTATTCACCTGCATCATACTCAACCAGCTAATAACATTTATACATATCATATGAACAATTGATATTACATTATACATCGAACACCAAAAGATACATCAGAAGATTTTTATCTACATGAATTATGTAACCAATTATAAAAATTATAAATAGATTACATTCAATTGCTATCCTTCATCAAAGAGGTAAATTGTATGAGGTAGCAATCCTTATACCTAGAAGATATTATATACATCTAAAATCCTGGCTAAGGGAAAACACTTATTATTGACTTGGCAACAACAATATACACATTAATTCAACTTGCCCTTTTTTTATAATAGCTAAAAGTTTATATATTTCATTTCAGATATGCATAGACATGTAGCCCGTTGTCGACACGAATTGTAAGAGATACTTTGTAATTGATGGTAGCATTTTCGTCACGCATCTTGAATTTGAATAGACATAGTAGTAGTGCTGCACGCACTTTCACCTGCCGGTAGGCGAAATCTTTTCCCATGCAGATGAGTGGTTCTGCCTATAAAAAAACTGGCAATGGTAATTAGGTTTGAAAATTGATCTTGTAAGCATTGAAGATAGATTTTGATTTTTTTCGGAAAGGCAAGAAATTTATAAAGACTTTCAGGATCGAATCGACTATGTTCATTGATCAATCTCTATGGGAAAAATTTTTCGGAAAGGCAAGGAATTTTTCCACTGGAATCCAAAGTCCCCTTTCCTCGAAATGAACCCATCTGGAAGTATATCGTCGGACATGTACACTTCAAGTCCTGAATATAACAGAGATAGAGAATCCACATATACATCTCTCTCATTTTAGTCTATTACAATAATTATGTATAAGTATAAATTGAACCACAATTAACACACTGCTTAAAGTATATAGCAAGAAAAGTGAGATTAAAAAAGGGATTGAAGGATGTAATCTCAGGGTTACATCCTCTCAATTGCCTCTTTGGTCATGTCTTTGGAAAAGTCATCATGTATGTCATTTTTTCATGATGATTTGATAGCCTCCTTAATCTCTGAGGTGACTTTCTCTTATATAGAAGGATGTTTGCATAGCATATAGATGAACCAAGAGAGCGCTCTAACATTTGTCTTTCCCCATGATGATGAAACTTAGTAATACATCTCTGATACATCATTGCCAATGAAACTACATACCTAGCTACTGTGCATTTTTTTCTAGTTTCTATCCTTCATCGAAGAGGTAGATATGGCTGAAGTGTTTCGTGCCTTTGTTCATTATCAATTGAACCAACTTTGCCTTCGTTGTCATCTGGGATCAGTTGAGTCGGCAGAATTTCGATGGCAGCATTTGCGCACTACTTTGAGGATCTACACACAAAGTGCCAAATCATGTTATAACAATATATGTTGAAACTATATATAGTTATGCTCAACAGAATGTATATACGCTAGGAAGTTGGGTTTCCATGCTTAAATGCTCACACTTATGCTCTCGGGACTGTCCTCTTTCGGTCACATTCCTATGCAAGAACACCGATTACAATTTGAAAAAAAAATATAGATGATCTTATGAGATCAAATAGAAGGAAACCATACCTCGAATTTGTTTGAATCTTCCATGTGAACTTCTCCTCAATGCGTATATCCAAGTAGATGCTGACATCCAACAGTTCATGGATGCGAGGACCGTACCCACGATAGATCGAATATAGAAAATGTTGGTTATAATTGGATTGGTGAACTCAATAGATATCTAAATCTAGTTTACTATAGCAATTAAATATGAGAATCTTTTAAATTAAGATTTCTGCATCAAACCCACAAAGAACATAGACTCAACATCCAGACCTATGAGCAGAACACAATCGAATTATTAAAATTACCGAAACACCCAATAACTAAAAGAGGATTATCAACTATTTACAATGGGTCGAGACCTTCCTCCTTGATTGCCTACCGGAGTCGTTGGAGCCACCATATCCATTAGGGACTAATTCAGCGGGCCTAAGCGTGTCAGGTGGCACGTCATATAAGCTTGATGAAGCTGATCTGCATATAAGGGGTAAAGATGATTTCACGGCTATTATTGAAGGGGGGAGGGGCATCCAATGAAGGTTGTAGCATCCACTGCCTCTTCAGGCACAGGTCTAAGGCCATAGCTATGCCCGGTGATAGTGTTTTCTGTGCGAGCACACCTTAGGTTACCGGGGAGAGGGAAAGATCTCGAGCATGAGTTCACCTGAACATTAGAGAACATAAAAAAGAGGCAGATGAGTGGATGTTTTGGGTTCTCTTATGTTGTGGAAGAAAGAGGAAGATCCTCCACATGAACTCCTTCTCATCATCAGATCGGAGAGTGACGAACGCGAGGGCACTCCTTGCGCTGGCATCGAAGCAGATGCCATAATCAACCACGTTGTTGTTGCAGAAGAGCGCAACAACATGCAGGAGAACTCATCGTCACCAAACTTCCCGACGAAGGTGGAGTGATCAAACCGAGATGGGACACGATGGTGGCGATGTTGACGGAGGCAACATTGGGGGCCTTAAGGAAGGCGGGCCTCTATGCGGTGAATGGAAGCGGATCTGAAGGGAAGCTTGGTGAAGAGAACGATGTGGGCGGGGCGATTTGGGGGGTGGGGGTGTGTTATTGACGCATGTCTGACGGGTGGCAGGGGAAGAGAATAGGTTGTGTGAGGGAATGGAGAACAGGGGAGGGCCACGTATCTGAAGGAGAGAAAAAGCTGGGAGGGGGAGACCGCGGGAATGGAACTCGGGAGAGGCTCGAACGCGAATGGAGAACATAAGAGGGATACACGTGTCATATAGGCCGGGAAAATACCAGCTTTAGTTATGTATAAGATATATGACCAGAGTTGGCATGCATGAAAAGAATGATGGTTTTGAAAAGGTGAGAGTTACAAACGTGAGGGGAGGATGGAATAGTTAAAAAAAGAATAACATGCATGTATTTATTTCACCGGCTTCTATTTTTAAATCTTTCACAAAAAGAGTACATAGGAAAAAAATAAATAATGGCAGAATTAAATTAATTTTCCAATTGCAATCTCTGCTTGACCCAAAAATTAAAACACCTCTGTTACACACATTAAACATGCTTCATTCCATCCTACACACGAATAACATAGTTTTCCATTCCGACCTTCATGGAACAACACACACATTATCCCAAAAGAAATGGATCAAGATCGGATTTTCACACCTTGGGAAGAACCCAATTGCCCCTAACTCGTTCAAAAGGAAGCCTCGCCTCCTCTTCCTCGAACTCCATCTCCTTCTTGTAATCGAGGAACCACATTGTGTGTTTCTTTTTGCCTTTCCCCCCTCAATGTTGTAGGACCTCCATCAAAATTCCTTCCCACCACCCGTTCTTGTAAAAGACTTTGACCTTATGATCCATCTTGCACGTGTTCCTGCGGTGGGGGGACTAGTGATAGAGACAGAGGGGCCAAACCCCCAACTTATGAAATGTCTTTTATTTATATCATTCTAGTTACATGCTTTTCTACAACTATTAAATAAATTTTATAGTATCACCCCTTTTGAAGAGACTGAATAAAGTTAAAATGAGATATTATGGTCTCACAAACATATTAAGAATAGAATAATATATTCTTAAACTTACAAAGATGTTGACTTCCCTTTTATCAATCGAATAGATCAACTACAATGAAATGAGCCAACTGTGGCACTTAAGTCTGTAACTACACCATTGATCAGTTGTAAAAATATAACAATGAAGTATTATCATTGTAAAATTATGACGTGCACTTGAAGTTAGTGATAAATAATAAATTATTTATTATTTAAAAAATTAATTATTTTTTTACAAGAACAATATAAATTCTAATGGAAAATGCATGATATAATCATTATTTTATAAATTGTTGCAAGCAACATGACAACTATGAGCAAACTTTATTGTTTTGTCCCTATTATTTGGTGCAAATAAGATTATATGCTAGGTAGATATTGTGATTTTATTTATTTCTATGTAATGTGATATATATATTTGTATTATAAATTGTTATAAAAATTACAAAGAAATGCAAAATTATTTGAATATTTGTGTAAACTAATTTGTAATTTTGCAAGCTGCCACCTATTGGGGAGCACTTTATTTCTAATTATCTTGTTTTTTTATGCTGTACAATTTTTTACTTCTTGTGTGTATGAATATAAATTTGATATATTTATATGATATTATTACTAAACAATTATTCGAAAATATCTCAAAAGAAAATTATAATTTGATTATATTTTGGAAACTCGACTTTTGTAAAAAAATGTAAATACATATTTGTAATTGACCCCCTCCAATGATAAAATCTAACTTTATTCCTTATGGGGATGGATGTTGCAATGCTAAATGTGCTCATGGAGAGGCTGTGACTCATCAAATTTGGCATGAAGGATGTTGCAGGTGACATCGTAGGTGCGAAGGAATAGCTTGACTTCAATGATGATGGTGCTCTCGTACCACGCACTTCGGAAATGCTCTTCGTTGCAGGTGACCTCTACGAGGATCCTCGACTAGATGACATGGAGTGTGGTAGATTTAGAAGGCAACACCATAAGTGAAATGATGGTTCTCACCATATTTTCAAATTTACAAACTTACAATGTTTTCCCATACCATTTATATTGTCAACATGCATTTTATGATTGGTGGTGTATGACATTTGATGGATAGTAAATGTTTATGAAATAACTAAACATATGACTTGGAGAGATACATGTGACACCCTAGGGTCAAGATACTCAGCAGTACACATCCACAACATACAATTCTACATTTGAAATATCAAACTGTATAATAAATGCCGAGGAGTAGTAAGGAAATAAAAATCAACTACATTTTCCTCCATTTAATTTTCATTCACATTAGTGTCCACAAAAAATGTACAAATTTACCAAAATATAAAGCAACATGTACATACACATCACGTCTCTCAAAGCTTGTACAATCACTAGAATAAAAAAAAGCAAACTACCACACTGCTAGTTTATCTGCCAAAAGGTCAACCCGCAAATCGCCTACTGATGCGGCTTCATCTCCTACGAACATGTCGATTTTCACGCAAATATGATTATGAGCAAAACATCCGGTATGTATATAACATAACAACTAAAAACGGTAAATAGTTGGGAAAAATAGGAGTTAGCTCCTAATCCATGTCTATGATGTCCCCAATCTGACTGCAAATTGGAGGAAAGATGGAAGAACCTCTCAAAAGGAGATGGATGTAGGTTTGCATATCATCTATGCTTATACAAGCAATCGTCAGAGATGTCTATGCAAATATGATTATGAGAAAAACATCCAGTATGTATATAACATAACAACTAAAAACGGTAAATAGTTGGAAAAAATAGGAGTTAGCTCCTAATCCATGTCTATGATGTCCCCAATTTGACTGCAAATTGGAGGAAAGACGGAATAACCTCTCAAAAGGAGATGGATGTAGGTTTGCATATCGTCTATGCTTATACAAGCAACCGTCAGAGATGTCTCCTTCAAGCTTCCTCTGCACACCTTTCACTGCATGGTCATCCGTCTAGGAGAGATGAGAAACCAGACCACTAGCCCAACAGTGTGAGCTATGATTGTCATACAAAATTCTCAGGTTGCAATTTTTTTATCACATATGTGGGTGATCCCTGTTAATTTGCATCATGCATATTCCCAAACACACGTTCATTTTTGCATCTCTCATCAACAAAAGCAAACACAAAAATAACCAATTCTAAAACAATATGCCCATGCATGTGCGCCATCGTGAAACCCCCATTGGAACTAACCACAAAACCGAAACCCAATCTGTAGGAAACACAAATACGGAAAACGACAACAAGGAGGGGGGAATCCGTCCCACGCAAACATCAGAAACAAGCTCCTCGCAACGAGCTCTACTTGTGGACGTTCTCGACTTCATGATCGACCGCTCCGGCGATGGTCCGATGGTGCTCCGGCGATCCAAACTTGAAAAATGAGGTTTGATGTAGCCCTCATGTACAAGCCCTCTTTTATACTCGAGGTTGATTAATCGAATCCAGATTCTGATTCGGTTCGGGTTCAGATCTGTTTACCGACCTATGATTGTAAAATGACCGTATCTCCCTAGTCTGATGTCGGATTTTGACGTTCTTGGTACCGTTGGAAAGATCTCGACAAATACTACACTATAGATTATGTTTGTTAAATTTAGATTTCAAATCATGTGTGAAATCGAACATGACGTGAACTAAAATGTGTGAGGGTCTGATCGAAAGCCGTATCTCGAACTATATTGAGATCCGATTTGTATGGTGTCTGATACCTATATTGTATTTTGTATTATAACACCTTCATAAGTCTCAAGGTGTCACGATACGCTAAATGATTTTATTGGTGTTGAGAATATCAAAAAAGTACAAACGTGAAATCATGAAAGTACTGATATGACATCTGATGGATTGCAAATGATTGAATAAGTTAAAAAGATTATGTAATTTGTAATTAGCTTATCTTAATCAAGTGACTTATTTTCTCAATTAACTAAATTTTCTAAATCAACATTGAAATGAAATTGAAATGATTAAATCCTGCTTTCGTGTTTTTAAACTAATTGTAGTTATTTGCCGCATGAATTACACCTCCTCTATTGCAATTGATAGCTCTCCACCAATCGGAATCCGTGATCATAACTCGATTATCCAGACCATCTTTCTTCTTCCCCACCGCCTCCGCTGCTGCTCCCCGCCCTCCCCTCAGCCCGCCAGCCATGGCCTCCTCTTCTCCAGGCGACGCCGCCGACCCCTTCTCCTCCTCCCTCCTCTTCGAGGGCATGGTCCTCTTCTCCCCTTCCAAACCCCAACCTCAAGACCATCCTCACCGCCATCCGCAGCCCCTTGACGAGGACCTCTTCTCCGATCTCACCGTCCTCGCCCCCTCCGACCCCCAAATCGCCCCCAATTCCCTCCCACCCGCCCCCGAACCCCCCGCCGACGCCCGCAACCACGGCCTCACTTCACGCCACATCTCCAGGAAGAAGAAGCGGGGCGTCCGGATCGGCTACGCCAGAGACCCCCCCGCCGTGGCCACTACCTCCATTCGGGAGAGGGACGCCTTCATGATCAAGGAATTTGCCACCGATGCCCACGACCGTGACGATGCCTCATCGGTCTCTAGCGCTTCCAGCTCGATGATCTCCGCTTCCCCCGCAGAATCTGCTGCCGTCCCCATACCTCCAGTTATGGAAGAAGTGCCGCAGTCAATTGAAGTGGAAGTAGTAGAACCTGTGGAGGAGACTGTTTTAGTGGAACCTGTGATGGAGGCTGTTCCGGAAGAAGTAATTGCAATTCAGAAGCACGAGGACCAGCTCGAGAGCCCACCGGAGAGTCATGATGCTGAATTGTCTACTGTTTGTGAGGACGATGAATATATTTCTCCCACGGCAGAGGTAGGAATTCCGGATTACAACGAGGCTTTCACTGAGAAGGATGATGCATTTGTTTTGACCGAGGGAAATGCGGAGCTGATCAGAGCACAGATCGCACAGAGGCTTGATGATATTCGGGAAACGGCTGCGTCAGTGTATGATAAGCGGAAGAAGTTGTCGAGGAGGAGGAGGGAATTAGCGGCGAGTGTTAATTCTGCGGCCATGAGGTACAGGGATCTGGAGAGGGAGTTGGAGGAGGCGTGCGAGGCGGAGGATTTTGAGAGGGCGGAGAGGGTGAGTGAGGACCTTGCTGCTGCGGAGAAAGAGAAAGGTGGGATGTTGAGCTTGTTGAGGGAGGCTGAAGTGGAATGTGACTTGGCGGAAGCAAGGATGACTGAAGTTCTGCAAATGCAGATCAAGGCGGAGGAAGAGGGGACACGGTTACTGGAGCAATTCGCGAAGGTCTGATACTTTAACTTGAAATTTCTATGAATCTTATAACCTACTAAAGATCTTTGTTTCCCTTGAGGAAGGCGTGACAGAAAGCTCTCTTCCTTGTGTCCTATGTGAAGTTGTGCTAGATTGAGATTGCAATAATACTAAACAGTGGCAAGTGATTTTGGAAAACACGAGTAGACAGATACACAAGCATTTCTAGTAGTGTGTGTTTTATGGTAGCATTCTTCTCTTAGCCATTGCAATTTCCCTCTTGAGCTGCCTTGTTTTGTGTACGTTTCTATCTTCCGCATTGGCACCATTTTAGGTGGAAAAAGATGCCTCGTCATCAAATGAAAATCAGAACCAAGCCTTCTCTTACAATTAATGAGGTTGATCGCTTTGATTCTCCGTATTATTTTATATCTAGTTTTATTAGAACACTTTGCGTGTACCTGCTTGACATAATTCCATATGATGATTTTGCGCTACTTGTAGGCATGCTCATTGAGTTTGTATTGAGTCATTATGACAACCATTAGGATGATGAAGCAGGTAGTTCTTTTGTAGTTTTATTTTAAGAAGCTAGAGGGTGGTTACTAATTAAACTGATTACAATAGCAATCCGACTTCATACATAGTCAACTAGTGTACGACTACAACAAGGAAGATTGTTACATATGGGCATTTTAAAGGATGTTCTGAGCATAGAACCTCTCCAACTAAAAGACCATAACATTCCACTATAAGCATAGCTCATAACATGGCTAACAGTAGCTTTGATTTTAATGTTATTTGTCAAGTATCCTATGCTGGCAAGCCTGCTCTCTAGACCTTACTTCCAGACATACATTGGAAAAAATGATGAGTATCCTTCTCGCAACTCCTGATAGCACATGTCTAATTGTCCCTCTTGTCTGGCTACGCTTCCAAAGAGTCAAGACTTTTTGCACTGCCTATGGTCAGGGATGCAATGGTAAATTCCTGGTGGTCAGGTTCTTGGGGGAGGATGGTATATTGTCTCCATTCTCTTCGAAATTTTCAAAGCAGCAACTCCATGGTTTTCTCAGATTAATGGGCTAGCCATCTTCAATCGCTGGCCTGGCCCCAATTGGTTGTGATCATTGAACTTAAGGGAGGGAGATTTCTGATTAAAAAGGCATATATGCTCTTATTGTGTATAATATACAGGAATGATGCTATACTTGCTAGAGATTGTAGATTTTTTTGGAACACTAAGTCTCCATTGAGGGTGAAAATAACTTATTAGATTCTGTGGAGGCCTCAGGCAATGATAAGTGATGACATGTTCCAGACTTGCATCTTCTCTACCAGTGATGTCAATTGCACTATTTGCCTGGTGAAGTCAAAGGATGTGGAATGCTAATTCATCTATCATGGATCAGCTCGTGAGGTTTGACTGTCGGTGGATGTGGCACGTGTTAATTCCTCATGCTTGGATGGTTTTGGGGAATTTTTGGCAGTGTTACTACCATTCCAGGAGGGAGAGGTTGAGATGTTTGCTTATTATGGGTGTTGAGGATTGCTAAGAAACACTTTATATGGCTCTCGGATATTATATTTGTAAACTTTGATTAATGGAATAAGTTCAAGCAGGTAAACACTCACTATGGGTGTTTTTTTTGAGGCTCCTCACTATGGGTGTTCATCCTAAAAAATTACCACAATTGTCCCTTCTACCTTGGAGTCACAAACTTTATGTCGGCAACCCCTTACCTCGATAGCTAAGCATGTAAGCACATCTTTAGTGACATGATGATGCCAAAGAAGACACCTCATGATACCCTCAGTCCTCTTCCTTAGACGATCTGACATGAGACTAGAGGAAAGGAAGAAAATGGGTATCACAAACAGAACGGATTGTAGTAACACTAACATGCCACCTCTAGACAAACATGTAAATTTCCACCCTGCTAGTTTTTGCTATCTTCTCAATCACTGGTAGCTAGTCTACCAAGCACATTCTCCCTGCTACCAGCGGTACTCCCAGATAAAGCAACGACATATCTCTACGCGGAGAGTGAAGTCGGCCATCACATAGGTCAATCTCCGCTTCGTCCAGGCTGAATGAGACGAACTCCGATTTCTCCCTATTAAGTCTCAATCCAGAAACCAAACCAAGCAAATCTAGGACCGCAAACAACCCCCTGCAACTCTCAGACCCACCTTCTACAACTGAAGGAGGGGGATAGAGATCTCATTCTTTGAGAAACCTTTGCATATGCTCCATGTCACCGCATGGTCAATCATGGTGGACAATGCATCAGTTGCAAGTACAAAGAGAAGTGGAGCCAACGAGCACCCTTGACGAACCTCTCGCTGAGGCTGGAAATACCTGTCCTTTGGTTGGCCGTTCACCAGAACTGCACGTCACCGTTGTAATACATCTCTTCATCCAAAATATGTATGGAAAACCGTGCCTGTAATGATCAAATGAAACACCTTTGGTCTTCTTCCGTCGCCAGTTTGTTACAATATCGATTGCCAAGACTGCACTATCCATAAGCTATCTGCTGACAAGAAAGCCCTTTGCACCGGTAGATTATCCTGCACAACACCCCCTTCAGCTGATTGGCCAAAATTTTTACACAATCAAATATATCGCATTAGAGAGAGCGATGGATGATAATCTTCCACTCTTGTGGCAACATCCTTCTTGGGAAGTAACTCAGTAAGAAGATGAGAGATTTGTTGAGTCACTCAAAATCACAGTTCTCTCCAGCAAATTTTGTCACCACCTCCATCACCTCCTCAACCATATCTCAGAAGTCCCTGAAAAAGAGATATGGGAAACCATTCGGGTCAGAGAAAATGTTCGCATTCAAGTCAAAGACAACCTCCCGAACCTCCTGCAATACATACGGTCTCGTTAAAAACATAGTCTTTGTCTGCAAGATGGAGCTCACTCCAAGGCCCAACCACCTACAACCATAATGTAGCGGGCGTCTACTCATGCTCCTGAAGTAGCCCACTACCGCCCTCGCAACCTCCTTTTCCCCATTGATATAACTCCACCCCATTTCAATCGAGTGTATCATACTTCTCCTCCATCTTCCGTTTGCTACCATATGGAAGAATTTGATGTTGGCGCCCCCTCATTCAACCACTTTTGTCAGGACCTTTGCTTCCACTCGGATTCTCACTTCCTATCCTCTTCCTCCTCAAGAATCCTCTACATGACCCCAAGGCTTACCAACTCCTCCTCGTCATGATCTCTACTATCCTCCTACATGTCCAACCTTGTCACATGAACCTGAGCTTGATTCCTCCTAAACTCTCGTGCAAAACGAGAATCCTTCTTAAAGCATATCAATCTCTGTCTATGTGCTGCCAGCTTCAAAGCGAGCCTCATAGTAGCAGGATCCTCCACCTTTAGTTCTGTCCAGAAAGAGATGACCAAGTCACAAAAACCCTCCTCCAACAACCATCATTTCTCAATTTGAAATAAGACGATGCCCCTGTGCCACTTCATGTATCCAAACTGAGCGGAGTATGATCTGATCTCGCTGTAGGTAGAGAAGAAATTGTTGCCAAGTTGTATAACTCAGAGGTGTCACTCCTCTCTATAACTGTCAGTGGCCTTCCATCACCGCCTCCCGCTCCCTCATCGCCTCCCGTTCCCTCTCTATCTCCTGCCGATCATGGTATTAAGAGACCAAAAGTTGTTAAAACCTTAGTATATCCCACGCTATTTCCAATTTAACCATTAGTTGAGATATAATACATCCTACTCACATATTTATTACTAACTTAGTGCAATTCTTTTTTGGACGATCTGTTCTAGTCTAAGGAGGGAACTTTGTCCGATCGGTCCCAAGTCTCTTTGCTTTGGTTGCAGCTAAGGGGAATTTTGTGGTGGATGCCTATGCCCCTCAGTTCATTTATGTCTTTTGGATCAATAGAAGTAGGTTGACTCACATCCTCAAATTGGTGGAGGGAAGAATTATACATATATAGTTGTATTAACCAAAGAAGTCAGAAAGTCAATCACAAAGTAAGAAAACATTCCGCAAAGGGTTCTTTTCGATATATAGCATAGTCTAGCGGAGACGGGCTCATACCAAGAGGTGTACGAAAAGTCGTACTCCATACCCAGAGTGTGGTAGGGAGATTCTGAAACAAGTTTTTCGGTCGGACCAAACTATCTTCATCATAATGGTCTTAATCTCTCGATTCGAGAGCTCAACAATGCCATTAGCTTGTGGGGGGGCCCTCATTGATGGATGTTTGATGCAACTTAGGATGAGATAAAGGCCACTTCAACAATAAATATCCAAATGCAAGGGGTGCTATTGTAGTGTGTTAAGCTCTAGAGGGATCCACTTTTGTCTTGTAGGGGAGCCTCCTATATTATAAAAGAAAGGAGAAAGGCAGCAAGGAGGGACAAAGATATATAAGTATCTCAACACCCCCCTCAAACTGGAGCATATATATATATATATATATATGGGTAAAATGGGGCTGCCCCTTGGGAGTAGCCAACTTGGCTACTCCCACCCCTATTTTCCCCTCATTTTTTTATTTCTTTGGAAAATAAAAATTTGTAAATTCATCATTGTATCCCTCTAACATTCTATTAAAATTTCGTCAGAAACAGAGACTCCTACGACCTCCATCCAAACATGGTCGATTTAAAAAATCTTGCGACCGTTAAAAAAAATGACGTCGGGATGGAGGGCCTAGGAGTCTCTGTTTCTGACGAAATTTTAATAGAATGTTAGAGGGATATAGTGATGAATATACAAATTTTTATTTTCCAAAGAAATAAAAAAATGAGGGGAAAATAGGGGTGGGAGTAGCCAAGTTGGCTACTCCCAGGGGGCAGCCCCATTTAACCCTATATATATACACATCATGCTCAGCTTGGAACAACACCGGTGAAAAGGACCACTCGCAAGAGCTTTGGTAAACATATCTGCAATCTGATCGCTTGAAACAATACGAGAAGTGGAGATAAGTACTTTCTGAATCAAATCACGGGTGTAATGACAGTCCACTTCAATGTGCTTTGTTCTTTCATGTAAGGCTGGATTATTAGCTACGAATAGAGCTGCTTGATTATCACATTTGAGGTGCATAGGAAGAGAAACCTCAATAGCTAGGTCAATCAGGACAGACTTGACCCACATCATTTCTGTGCTCCCTTGGGCCATGGCCCCGTACTCTGATTCAACACTAGATCTAGCTATAACAATCCGTTTTTTACTTTTCCATGAAACCAACGAGCTACCAACAGACACAGTAAAACCTGAAGTGGACTTCCTGTCCTTAGGGCACCCGACGTAGTCTGCATCTGCACATCCAGTAACTGTAAGAGACGTATCTTTTCTGAATAAAAGGCCTGCACCTGGAGAAGACTTCAGATACCTCAAGATCATGTTAACTGCATCCATGTGAACCTGTCTGGATTGTCATAAACTGGTTGATCTACTAACAACAAATGATATATCAAGCCTGGTAATAATAACATATAATAGCTTCCCTACTGGCTCTCAGTACTGTCTCTTATCCACCTCCTCGGATTCATCATCATAGAGCCTAGCATTAGGATCCATTGGAGTAGTAGCGGGTCTGCATCCTGTCATGCCCGTCTCAGATAAAAGATTAGTGACATACTTCCTTTGCGCGATTACCATACCATGCTGATTTCTTGCAAACTCTAGGCCAAGAAAGTAACACAACTTGCCAAGATCCTTGGTTCCAAACTACCATCCAAGGAAATCCTTAGCTACCTGAATGCCCTGTTCATCGCTGCCAGTAATAATAAAGGCTTCAACATAAACCAGAATAGCAACGATACCTCTTTGGATTCTCCTAACAAAAAGAGAATGATTTGCGGTAAATCTGACAAACCCCTTTTGTTCAATCAACTCCAAGAGCTTCTGAAACCAATTTGGCCTTATATCTGTCCACAGTACCATCAGCTCGGTGTTTCACAGTAAACACCTACTTGCTGCCAACAACAGATGCACCTGAAGAAGCCTGTACACCACTCCACGTACCACGAGACTGTAAGACTGCCATCTCCTCCTCCATCGCCAGATGCCACTGACTACTCTACAATGCCTCCTGATAAGACCGTGGTATCTCCACGGCCGATAGTCCCACAACAAACCTTTGAAATTCCTCAGAGAGTTATGCCATGGAAACATGAGAAGCAAGAGGATGCATAATGCATGCACACCTCTACTTCTGAAGAGCAATAGGAACATTCAAGTCCTCAACATCCTCAGAAGGTGTATCATCCAAGACATCGTGCACCTCATACTACACACACAAATCACCAGTGCCACTAGTAGAACTCAAATGCTCAGAATATACCTTGAGCGTGTTGGATGATGGAGGAGGCACATGAGCACGAGATCGATGCTGGTAATACGGAAAGAAGGTAGGCGTGGTAGGTGGTGGAGGTGGTGGTGGTGGTGGAGGAGGAGGTGGTGGTGATAATGTAACTGAAATCGAAGGTAGAGGCATACGAACCTCTTCTCCATTTTCTGAAGGAGCAAGCTTGTCACCTGTAGGAGAAAAATACATAATGGGTTCAAAAAAAGGTGACATCCGCACTAACATAGTACCTTCGTCGAACATGGTCAAAGCAACGATATCCCTTTTGGGTCTCGGAATACCCAATAAATACACACTTGAAAGCTTTAGGAGAGAGCTTGTCAAGACCTGGGGAAATCCGATGAACAAAAGCAACGGATCCAAAAACACAAGGTGTAAGAGAGAAAAGATCTGTCTCAGGAAATACAATCGAGAACGAGATCTTCTCCCCAAGAACCGAAGAGGACATACGATTCACCAGGTAACAAGTGTTTTCATTCAGCTACATGATCAAATGTTTCAGCTCAGTTTGGTGTCTCCTTGTGCTCGTGAATGTTTCCTTTGTTTTATTCCCAGTTGTTCATTTACGTTTTCCCAATCCCTTCTTTCTGTAACATCTTCCTGTCGAATCTGAGCGGTCATCTCTTAGTTATTCTCTTTTATTGTGGTTAGGATCCTGCTGTAGACTGAATTTGCTATTTTCTGATAAAATCCAAGTGTTTGTCGTTCTCTGGGTTAAGAGACTCTTGTAATTGTCTAACCACACATCATTTTGTTCCTTACGAGGTTACAACATCAAGAATCTCTGGAGACGATTGGTTAAAACTTCTGTTTGGGGTTTCGCTCGTGCTTGGAGTTCAATAACCAATGGTATATATTTGCGTAATCGACACATTTAGTTGACTAAAAATAATTGATATTTTAATTGCAAAAGCAACCCTTATATTAGCAACCTATCTGGCATATTGAATTGCATCAATGTTGCATGACACTAAAAATCCAACTTGACTTCTCTCTGATAAGTTGCTTACTATTTAGAGAAGGTGCCATATCCGAGTGACTAAAGTAGAGTCTCGATCAACCTAGTGCACCAACCACGTGCTTCGATAGGAGCTCGACAAACCTGACAAATGGTAGCCCATCCCACCGGACAAGTGCTTATGTCATATGGTCATGGTTGTGGCATGGAGTAGATTGCAAGCGACAAGCCAAAATTACTAGTTTAAGCCCATATAAGTTTATAGTTTACGAAATCCCTAAATCTCTACCTCAGTGGGTTAAGTTTGACCCCAAGGGTTAAAGGAAGACGGGCCCAAGTCTCTCCTCCCTTTCCTTTCCCGCTTTGGAAAGTCTCATTCCATGGTCCGTTTTTCACGTCTTTCTTTGCTTCCATTCCAAATAACTACTATATCAGAACTAGATGTTTCAATTATTGTAAACCTACCTTGGATCGTACTTGGGATGCCCCCTACTGATTTCTGCACCTACCTTAGGGGCAGCCGTATCATAAGAGGATTAAGAAACACAAAGTGGTACTATGATCGAGACAAAGAGCAAATTCATGGTAATAGACAAACACACTTAAATATACAATGGATACATGCAATACTTTTTAATCTACATATTCCACCTGATAGGATGATGGAACTGGGATGCGACAATGCGACTGGTATGCAAAATGCAAACAACCTCATGTTTTATGAGAGCATCAAACATGTAGAGGTTGTTTGCCATGTTACCAAAGATCTTATCCAGAGAAATGATCTATGGATTTTTTGGGTCACTTTTGCGGACTAGACGTTAGCTAAGTTCACTAAAGGCACTTTCAAGTGCTTCTTTTGAGCATCATTGCTGCAAGTTGAGATAAAGGATATCTATGCTCCAACTTAAGGGGGAGTGTTAATAATTTACCTGTAAATATAGCAAATTCTCCAATATCTCGTTGATTCTTAGAATATCCGTCAGAAATTTTAGAGATCCTTGGGATATTTTATGAGATCTTTATTATTCCCTTTTGATTTTATTCCATGTTTTTGTATTCCTATTTTGATATCTTGAGAAGTATCTCCTTACATTTCTCTATATAGTTATTCTTATGTAATCTAGTACTCTTTTAAATGAGCAAGAACAACTTAAGTAAAAGTCCTTTGATCGAGGTCCAATTTAATGTGATCTCCTAAGCTTAGAAAATCCTAGTCCCGCAATTTGAATTATTGATTATAATGTTGGCCTTCTGTGTTTTTCCATAAAAAGGACGATAAGAATACTTCCTGGCTGTTATGTCCTTATTAGTAGATTACTTCTTCATTCGTCGTCAATCTCCAACAATATCCATCCTCCTGTTACTCCCTCATTCTCCACCTCTATCTTCCTCTTTCGACTCGGTTGTAGTATTGTCATCTTCAATACATCGTTAGGGTCATTGCCATCTGTCTCTTGTCCATTACTGTAGCTCTTTCCTTTCTGACCTGGCAGTGTGGCTTCACTTAAGAAGCATGTAAACCTACAATATCTATGCTTTAAGAATTTGCTTTGTGCTGCTGTAACGTTTGTCGCATGTTGATGCGATCCTTTTCCCTCTTCTTCATCTTCTAAAAGATAGAGGAATGATCTATCGAAAAGGGTAATAATGCCAATGTTATACCATAGACTCGTATGCTATTATTGAAAAGAAAATTTAAAAAATAGCATTCATGATAATCGAGTCAAAAAAGTATTCATGGTAACTTAGGTTCATCTTTACATTATACATGCATCATCCTCTCATCTTCATCCGGTTCCATCTCTCTTCATCCAGTTCCATCTCTCTTTTTTCTTTCAGATATGCATTAACTTATATTTACCAAGATTAAGAGTACTACCTGGATTTTTTTTCTCAAATACAAAGTTTATTAAAAGAATTTGACCATCATGTGTTGGCTATAATTTTATTTATATATTCTTTCAGGATGCCGCTGTTGATGCTGATTTGATTTTAAAAAATGCCGAGGAGTTTTGCTCAAGAGAACTGGAAGAATGGCAACAGTCATCTGAAGAATTGGAAGTTAAAATACTAGAAATTGAGATTGAAATGCGTCTGGTGGATGAAGCACGTTCTGGACTGGAAGAATCAATTGCACAATTAATTCAAGATGACAAAAGGGAAAAGGAACGTTTGTGTGAGAAACAAGGTGAGCTAACCAAGGAATTAAAGGATCTTTTGGAACTGGTTAGATTAAAGGAGGCAGAGATTGAAGATAACAAGCTTAATATACAGGAAGTTGAGAAGAGAATATCCAACGTGATTAACGGATTTGACGAGACACAATCCCATGTTAGTGTGAAATATGTTAGTCTACAATCAGCTCTTTCCGAGGTGGAAGCTGAAAGGAACATTCTGTCCATTAGGAAGAATCACATTGATGAAAATATCGCAGCAGCAGAACAAAAACGGTTAAAACTTGTTGAACTTGCAAACATTTCTGGTGACGAAGCAAAACAATGTAATGACATGGTATCTTTGAGGAAGGGTTTGGCATCACCTATTTTGAAGTCCCAGCAGGATAAAATGAAGCTTGCAACAACTGAAACGAAAATATCCAAAGACATCCAGATGCTTAGAGAGCAGGTTTCAGTTACAAGATCTTCTCTGCAGGTAGGTTTATAAATTTGTTATGCAATTTAATGAGGGAAGTATCTTACCATATGATCTGTGTTGAGATATTATATCTTTTGTGATATTTTTAGATTATCTATTTTCTTTTTATTTTTCTTGTAGTTTGTCCAATAGGTTCTTCTCCAATATAAGAGAACCCTAGGACCTCTCATTAATTCAAGTCGTTAGTTTCCTTTCACATGGCCGACCCTCCCCGACCGTCGGTGGACCTTCCCTGCGCATTTTTGCGTCTCCGTGCCTATCTGTGGTTCGAACTACAATCTGAATCGGTCTGATTTTGACCGGAAAACGTGATTTCAGACCTATATATCGCGTTTTTCGGCCCTAGCGAGCAACAAAGATTGATGAGGACAATCGATCCTCCGTATGATCGTGTAGACTCATCCATATCGATCTACTCCCCAGTTGAGTTCCGTTATTCGACTATTTTATAATCATGTCAGAGGACAAGGGTGACATTTTTTCATCCGATGCTTTCAAGGGTCCAGCTCCCGTCGCTAAGGTGGATGGGACCAACTATGAGTTGTGGTCCATGCAGTTCCTCACCCTCATGCAGTGCAACGACAAATAGTACATCCCGACAGATCCAGAACCAATGGACAAGACTGGGGCCAATGCTTCATGGAAGCAAGATGACACGTATGCGCGGGTTTGACTTTGTGGGATCCTCACCACGTAGATATCCAATGATATTCTAAATAAGCTCACTGCCAAGACGATGTGGGACACTTTGGCATCTAACTATGCTCAAGCGAAGAATGAGGCAAAGATTCTTCAGCTGCAGTTTGATATATGCAATGCCAAGCAGAATGGTCGTCCTCTGCACGTGTACTACTCTTCCTTCCGTGGCATGCTCGAGAAGCTTTATAGCTTCATGCCTATTACGACATCTATTGAGCAGCAGAAGGCATACAATAACTCCACGATGGTTGGAGTCTTCATGGCTAGACTTGATACATAGTATGGGGCTGCGCATACACAACTTCTCACCGGAGCTACCATACCTCCCATGGAGGAATCCTATAGCCATCTTAGTTGTATTATCATGCCTTCTCCGGCCATTCCTCTGCCCTCTTCAGCGATGGACGCTTCTCGTGTCAGAGGAGGGACGAGTCAGTCCAGAGGACACACTTCTCCTGGCAGAAGAAGTGGATGTCTGCGTGGCCCTTGCACTTACTGCCGTAGATCTGGACATGCTGAGGATACTTTTACCAGAAGCATGGATATCCTGCTTCTGGTCGTGTGGCAGAACAGATCGAGCCTTCAGAGACTCTGGCTTCCCAGACCGATCCTCACCTGGATGATATTATATATCGTATTCGAGAGATGATGACTCCTACTGCTGACACCACCACTACAGATACTGCATCTACAGTCAGAGCCTCTTCAAGCTCCTCAGGTATCACTTATGCTTTTACTGGTAGTCATGGTGCTGATATGACCTAGTGAATTATGGACTCTGGTGCTTCCCACCATCTATGTGGTGGCAAATCGCAGCTGAGGTTCTACAGGACCATATCTCCTGGTAGATGGGTTGTCAAAACTAATTGAGACCATTTACCCATTACAAGACAGGGTGAGGTGTGGGTCAACTTGCCAAAGGTTGGAAGTTGGAGGATGTCACTTCGCGACGCGCGCTCGAGGTTTAGGGTTTATCGCGAGACTGCGGCGCGCGATGGATTGCTCCTGGGCGATCGTCGTCACTCGGAGGCGCGCGAGGTGTACGGGGTGCGGGGTCTGCGACGAGTGCTGGGGTCGCCTCGCGAGGTCGGGCGACGCGAGGAGAAGTCTGGCGATCTCTGCGATGAGCATGGTGAGGTCTGCGCGGCGCGCGAGGCCAGGTCTGGCGGTGGCTGCCGTCATTCGCTTGCGGGGGCTTCGCGCCTCCGCGCTAGCTGCCGCGTGGAGGCGCTCGGCGGCGAAGGGGGTGTCTCTGGTGGGCCTCCACAACCTGCGTGGCGGCCTCTTCAGGGAGCGGGGACTTCAAGGCCGTGGTCGAGGGCCCTCCAGGGGGCTTCTGTTGGAGCACGTCTGGCCCCAGTGCTTGGTTGGGGGTCCGCTGGTGCTCGCCGGCATCCGGGGGGCCATGGTCGGGTCTGTTTGGATGATCTTCTCCCAGGTGCAGATGACGCTGGGGGGAGTTCCGGCTCTGGGGTCGCCGGTCTGGCTTTGGGACAGGTCGGGATGCTGAGGGATGTCTGGGGGAGTGGTGTGTGGTGGAAGGTCGGCGCAGGCGGCGCGAGGCTAGGGCTTCTGTGCGGGCTCGGGGGCCCCCGCTGGTTTCTCCCTTCGGCAAGGGTTGCTTCCGGTGTGGTGCATTGGATCACTGGGCGAGGGCTTGCCGCGGGCCGCTTCGCTGCTTCTCTTGCCGGGGGTTCGGTCACTCTAGGCGGCCCTGCCCGTTGCTGGTTCGGACTGGAAGCATGTTGGTCGCTGAGGGTGCTGGGGAAGGGGCCCTCTTCTTGGCAACTTCAGATGTGGGGTTCGTGTCGAAGGCGCTTTTCAAGTGATGTGGGGCTGATCTCTCCGTGGCGGGCGTTGGCGAGAGGGCTTCAGGCGCAAGAGGAGCATGCCTTGCTGAATGGGTCGGCTGAGCGAGCTTTGCTGATGAAGTGGCGGAGGGTCCGGGACTCCGATGTCGCGGTAGTGCCGGTTCGGGTGGAGCGAGTTGTGCTCAGGGGGCTGCCGATGAGGGCGAGGTCGAAGGACCGCATCTCGAGCCTGCTGCAGGGTGTTCTTGAGGTGGACTCCGTCGAAACGGCGGGCCGTGATCCGGGGCAACCTGTGGACGTTCTGCTTCGGGTGAGGCCGGTTGGCGAGGAGAAGATGGGCTGGTGGGAGGTGGTGCTGGACGGCCGGAAGGTCTTGGTTGAGCTGGTGGCCGCTGATGTCTGGGCGGCTTTGCAGGGGGCTGGGGTGCGGAAGGGGGGCATCTCGGTGGCGGAGTCTGGGTCGGCGGTTGGCGGTGGTGAGGCGGCTCGCCTTTGTGCTGCGCAGGTCCCGGGGGGGGGGGGCGATGCCCGTGGAGGGGGGGTTTTCTTGTGGGGGGGGGGCCCTCTGACGGGATTCTTCCTGCTAAGCCAGTGGTTTGCTTTGGCTCCTTTTCTGAGGTGGGGATTCCGAGGGCGGGTCCTCTGCTGTGGGGCCCTTTGGGTGAAGTGGTTGGGGGTTGTGGTGAGGGGGGGGGGTGGCAGCTGTGTCCGTGGGGCTGGAGGGGGTGCTTGGAGGTTCGTCGGTCCCGGGGGGTGGGGGGAGTTGGCGGTCGGGGTGCCGCTTGAGGGTGAGCAGTTAGGGGAGGACCCGGTCCTGCTGGCCGAGCCCTTGGCGGCAGGTGGGTCAGTGGTGGAGGGGGAGTCACGACCTCGTGCGGCTGTCGTTGCCGGCTTGGGGAGCATGGTGGAGGCTCCTTTCTCGCCTCTGGGGGATGGTGTTGTGGTTGGCGGGGAGGGCTCTGACCGCCGGTTCGGTTTGGCTTATGAGAGGGCGAGTGGCGGAAGGAGAAGGGCGGGGAGGTTGGCTAGGGCGTCGTTGCGGGCGGCGTTGGCGGCGGGAGTTGAAGGTGAGGTTGCTGGCGCGGGGGGCCGAAGTCCCATTGAGGTGAGGAACCGCTTTGCTGCTCTGGATCGGGGAATGGCGCGGCGGTTGGGGGTTGTTCCTCCGTTGAAGATGGTTGATCGGTTGCCTAAATGAAGCTGCTGTCTCTTAATGTGAGGGGCTTGGGCTGGCCCGACAAGAGGCTCGGGGTGCATAATTTGCTGAGAGAGGCTGGGGCAGATATCTTTATTCTTCAGGAGACAAAGCTGCGGTCGTTGGATGATCAACAACGAAGGGAGGTGTGTAGGGGTGACATCTTTCAGGTGGCGGTGAAAGAGGCTGAGGGTGCTTCCGGGGGGCTTCTTACAGGCTGGCGGTCCGATTCTTTTGACCTGTTGGGGACTTCCGCCTCCCGTTTTGCTTTGTCGGTGAGGCTTCGTCGTAGAGCGGATGGTCTTTGCCTGTTCATCACTAACGTCTACGGCCCGTGCCGTCAGGAGGATGGCAGATTGGCTGCTGACTTGGACGATATAGCACCTGAGATGGGGGATGGAGCCTGGATTATTGGTGGGGATCTGAACGTCACCTTGTTCCCGGAGGACAGGCTGGGGGTGGCGGGGGCTTGGATGCTGGTTCTGCGGACTTGAGGCACGTGGTCAGCTCTTTGGGCTTGACGGTGGTGGACGCGGCAGGTTGCGGGTTCACGTGGAGGAATGCGAGGTCCAGGTCCATGCTCGACAGGTTCCTGGTGTCAGTTGAGGCGGGGGAGCTTTTCCCTTTGGCGAGGGCTTGGGCTCTTACGAGGACGCTATCTGATCATACCTCGGTTCTTTGGTTTTCTGACGAGGAGCGCGTGGCTCGGTTCTCTTTCCGGTTTGAGAAGAAGTCGCTGTTGGAGGAGGGCTTTCGGGATCTGGTTTCGGAGCAGTGGCGGACGTTCTCCGTCTCCGGTTCGGCGGTGTCGCGTTTTGCGGCGAAGCTGGCCGCACTCAGGAGGGTCTTACTGTCGTATGGGAAGGAGGTCGCCAGTAGGAGGAGGGCCAGCAGGGCTGAGGCGGAGGCAGGGATTAGCAGGCTGGATGGGTTGGATGATGACCGGGGTTTGACTCCGGAGGAGGTGGAGGAGAGGGCTGCTTGGTTGGAGGTGGTTTACCAGGAGGACAGGAAAGAGGGGGTTCATTGGAGGCAGCGATCGCGCCAGAAGTGGTTGAGGGAGGGTGATGCTAACACTCGCTTCTTCCACTCGGTTGCATCGGGAAGGAGGAGGCGGAGCTTCTTGCATGAGGTGGAGGTGGGAGGCCGAATGGTTTCGGGGGAAAGGAGCATTGGTGTTGCCTTGCGGGAGCATTTTGTAGGGGCCTCGAGGAGGGTGAGGGGGGAGGCTGGTTGGGGGTGGACTGGGCGGGGGTCGGGGTCGTTGACCGATCAGCAGGCGGGTTTGTTGGTGGCCGACTTTTCGGAGGCCGAGGTTCGCCGGGCGGTCTGGGATTTGAATGCGGATGGGGCTCCTGGCCCGGATGGTTTCTCTATATGTTTTTACAGGGAGTTCTGGGAGCTGTTGAAGGGAGAAATTTTGGAGGTTCTGAATGAGTTCAGGGGTGGCAACTGCAGCTTTGAGAAGGTCAACAGGGCCTTGATTTTTCTATTGCCTAAGAAGGAGACCCCAGTGGGTGTTGGAGACTATCGGCCTATATCGATCTCTAACGGCATCTATCTCATTGTGGCCAAGGTCTTAGCGAGCAGGCTTAGAGCTGTTCTCTCAAGTGTGGTTCTTCCTTCTCAGTCCGCATTCATTCCTGGACGGTGTATGGCAGATGGTATTGTGACTGCGTCGGAGTTATGACGTGAATGGAAGAGATCTAGGAAGAAAGGTGCGATTTGGAAGATTGACTATACGAAGGCGTATGATTGTGTCAGCTGGAAATTCCTGTGGACGTCGCTTGAGAAGAAGGGATTTCCTCCTCTTTGGGTGGACTAGGTTAAGAGGTGTGTCATCACGTGCTCTTGCTCGGTGCTGGTCAATGGAAGTCAGGAGGGAGGCTGGTTCCAACCGCAGAGGGGGGTGCGCCAGGGATGCCCTCTTGCTCTCCTTTTGTTTGTTTTGGTTGCAGATTGTCTTGCGGTGTTATTTCGGCGGGCAGTGGAGGAAGGCTGGTGTGAGGGGTTCACGTTGGGGGACATCTTCGTCCCGGTTTTGCAATATGCGGACGACATGTTGATTTTTTTGGGGGGGACGGAGGCTCAGAACCACAATGCTGCTGTCCTGGTGGACGTGTTTGGATGTCTTTCTGGCTTGCAGATCAACATGCAGAAGTCTGTTCTAGTAACTCTTGGGATGCAGGAGGACGAGAGGATCCGGTTAGCTGAGTGGGCGGGCTGCCCCCTTGGTACATTACCCATCTCCTACTTGGGTTTGCCTTTGGTCGACGGCAGGATGAGGAAGTCCGACTGGGACTGTGTTATTCGGAGGTTGGAGGAGCGGATGGAGGGGTGGAAGGCTGTCACTTTGTCCAAGGGCGGGAAGCTTACCCTGCTCAAACATGTTCTTTCTGCGATTCCGATTTTCTTCTTCTTTACACGCTTGATGCCTGTTGGGGTTAGGAAGAAGGTGGAGGGTTTGATGAGATCTTTCTTCTGGTCTGGTGGAAGGCAGGATAAGAAGGGGCTGCACCTGGTGGCTTGGAGGGATCTTACTCTACCCGTTTCCGAGGGCGGGTTGGGGGTCAGGGATGCAGAAATTATGAACAGGGCATTGCTTGCGAAGTGGGTCGTGCGCATCTGGGGCACGTCGGACTTACTGGTGGTGCGGCTGCTGAGGAAGATTTATGGGGTCTCGGGCGAGTTGGTGGCGGCGAGGCGGCGTCATGAGTTTTCGCTGTGGAGTGGGGTCCGGGCGGTGCTGCCAGCTATGAGGCCTCTTCTTCGCCCGCGGCTGGGAGATGGGCTTCTCTTTAGATTTTGGCGTGATGACTGGACGGGAGAGGGGCCCTTGGGGCTCCGTTTCCCTAGGTTCGTGGCGTTAGCTGTGGACAAGGAGGCGCGGGTGGCGGAGGTGGTGGACTCTGCTACTTGGGCTCCGAGGTTCACTGCGGTTCTGTCTGAGCAGAGGATGCATGATTTTTTGCAGTTGCTTTCGGAGATCCCCTCTGCCGGGGAGTTGTCGGGGGAGCCGGACTGTTTAGAGTGGGTGGAGGGTAAGTTCTCGGTTAAGAAGGCGTACCGGAGGTTGTGTTATGGTGGTTTGGAGCATGACGAGGACCTATGTGTGGACCTGAAGATTATTTGGGCGGCAAAGATTCCTACCAGGGTTAAGGTGTTCCTCTGGTGTCTGCGGCGGGGTCGTCTGTGTGACAAGGTCAGAAGGGGAACGTTGCTTGGCGCGACGGATGTTCATTGTGACAGATGCACTGATGGCGTGGAGGACGCGAATCACATCTTCGGTTGCAGGTTGTCGGTGGACGTCTGGGAGTCCTTGGGGTTGCTATGGGTTCAGTCTTCCTGTGCGGATCTTTTTTGGGGATCTATTTGGGCAGTGGGAGCCGGCTCCACCGGTGATGTTTCCAGAGTTTTTGCGGTGCTTTGGGCTATATGGCTTGGTAGAAATGATGTCATATTCAAAGGGCAGCGTTTTTACTATGAGAATGTGGTGGCGCAGTGTAACGCTTTGTACAACTTCTGGGTATCCGGATGATGATGTATCTTTTTCCATATCAATGAAATTTGTGGTGTGGTGACTCCCATCTTGGGAGTGCTCCCCCTTGTTTTTATTCAAAAAAAAAAGACAGGGTGAGGTGCCTTTTACGCCATCCATACGCCTTCAGAATGTTTTATATGCTCCTAACTTTTAGTTGAATTTACTTTCAATTAGTCAGCTTACTAAAGATTTGCATTGTCGTGCCATCTTTGACTCTTCGTCTCTTGTGTTTCAGGACATACTCACGGGCAGGGTGATTGGATGTGGCGTGAGCAGCAGGGGCTCTACAGACTGGTCCAATCTCCTCATGCTGGTGTTTCTTCTATACCCACTGGACCAGTCTCTCCCTATTGCACCTTCACTTTGGTCACCTTCCTCTGCAGAAGCCGTGTCATGTTCTCCCCTAGATTTCCACGACATCCTCCTTACAGTGTGAGGCATGTCAACATGGGAAGCATCACCATTCCTCCTTTTCATCCCGTCAGAGTCGGAGCAGTTCTCAGTTGTTTGGGCTCCTTCATTTAGATATTTGGGGTCCGAGTCGTGTTCCTGATCAACAGGGACACCGTCTTTATCTTGTTGTTGTCAATGATTTTTCGAGACTTTTCCGGGTCTTTTTATTGAAGAATAAGTCTGAGGTTGGACCTGTGATCATATCTTTTATTAATGAGATAAAGAATATTTTTCTGCAAATGTCAAATATCTTCGTTCTAATAATGCCTCAGAGAGTTCCGCACATTACAACTTTCTGACTTTTTTAGATCTTTTAGCATTGTTCACAGACCTCATGTGCTTATACATCCTAGCAGAACGGTGTTGTCGAACGCAAACATCGTCACCTTCTTGACGTGACCAGAACCTTATTGATTCAGAGTTATGTTCCTCACGCTTACTGGGGTGATGATGTCCTCACTACATGCTATATTGTGAACCGCATGCCCTCGTCTGTATTGGGAGAAAAGATTCTTTTCTTGATTGCGTTTTTCGAGAAGGATCTTTTCTTCCTTACACCTCGTGTATTTGGTTCTGTTGCATTTGTTCATGATGTCTCTCCAGGTCGTGACAAGCTCTCTCCCAAATCTATCAAGCATGTGTTTGTCGGATACTCTCATACTCAGAAGGGGTACTGTTGCTTTGATCCGCTCAGGCGGAAATACTTTGTCAGTGCTGGCGTTACTTTCTTTGAGTATGCCATGTATTTTTCGCCTACATGTGACAAACTAGCCCCATCAGACTCTGATGCTGAGATCTACATGCCTCCACCTCCTACTGTCATATCACCTCCATCTACCCCTTCTTTACCACCAGCTCCTCAGCCACCACCACCGCCACCTACCTCTACACCTGCTCCTGTGGCTCCACCTCCTACTCTGACTCAGTTTTTGCCACATGTTTTTCTTCGCAGGCCTCTCTCGGTTCCCCATGCTCATAGGTCTTGCCCATCATCCAACACACCTCAGGTATGTACTAAGCACATTGTTTCAACTGATGGCACTACTGAGTTGTCTGTGTAACATGATTCCATACAGGATGAGTAGGTGCCCTCTCTAGAGGGGAACTTACTGCCTCATGATAAAACATGTGATCTTGATGTGCCGATTGCTCTGCGAAAGCAGAAACGTGCGTGTGCTACTTATCCTCTTGCATCCCAGCTTTCCTTGAGCAGTTTGACAGAGTATTTCAAGAGGTTTACCTTGGCTTTATCAGCCGTGGAGATACCACAGACATATCAGGATGCTCTTAAGGACAACCCGTGGAGATTAGCTATGGAGGAGAAGATGACCGCTCTACATTCTGGAGTCTTATTTCTGCTCAAGTTGGTGCATCCGTTGTGGGATGCAAATGGGTGTTCACTATGAAACACCACACAGATGGAAGTGTGGATCGCTAAGGCGAGACTTGTGGCACGTGGGTTCACTCAGACATATGGGGTGGACTATTAGGATACTTTTCTCTAGTTGCCAGACATTCTACTCTGCGTATTCTTCTGTCTGTTGTTTGTGACAAATGCCTTCCTTTATGGTGATCTACGGGAAGAGGTCTACATGCAACAACCACCGGAGTTTGCTGCTGAGGGGGAGCGTCAGAAGGTTTGCAGGATATACAAGGCTATCTATGGCCTCAAGCAGAGTCCAAGGTCATGGTTCCATAAGCTCTTGGACTTGATAGAGCAACATGGGTTTATGCGATCGACTGCAGATCACTCTTTGTTTGTGCACAGGACCCAGAGTGGTACCATTGTCATTCTTGTCTATGTTGATGACATTATCATTACAGGAGATGACGAACATGTCATTCGGGTTGCTAAGGACTTCATAGGTCAACAATTTGTGACCAAGGACCTTGGTAACTTGCGTTACTTTCTTGGACTAGAGTTTGCCAGGAATCAGAGAGGTTTTGTGATGACCCAGAGGAAGTACGTTACAAATCTTTTGTTAGAGGCATGCATGTCAGATTGCAGACGTGCCACTACTCCTATTGATCCGGGCATGAAACTCTATGATGATGACACTGAGGAGGTCGACAAGAGGAGGTACAATGAGCTTGTTGGCAAGCTACTACATGTTACTATTACCAGGCCTGACATATCCTTTGTCATGAGCAACGTGAGTCAGTTTATGGAGTAGCTCGGACAAACACATATGGATGCATTCCATATGATTTTGAGGTATCTGAAGACATCACTAGGCATGACTTCTTTTCAGCATAGGTACATCTTTTTCAGTTACAACATGTGCATATGTAGATTATGCTGGGTGTTCAAAGGATATGAAGTCTACTTGAGGCTTCGCTTTGTTCATAGGGAATTCCCTGATTTCATGGAAGAGCAAGAAGCAAACCGTGATTGCCAGATCGAGTGCTGAGTCAGAATACAGGGCCATGACACAAGCTAGCACAGAAATGATGTGGGTCAGATCTGTTCTTATTGACCTGACTATAGAGGTGCTTCTTCCCATGCACCTCCAATGTGACAATCAGGC
Organism: Ottelia alismoides; assembly: GCA_037367405.1. Lineage (NCBI taxonomy): Eukaryota > Viridiplantae > Streptophyta > Magnoliopsida > Alismatales > Hydrocharitaceae > Ottelia > Ottelia alismoides. The sequence continues at coordinate 575,336 of JAZKJV010000427.1, forward strand.
TGCTCTGTTCATTGCCAACAACCCATCTTTTCATGAGATGACCAAGCACATAAAGGTGGCCTGTCACTACAATCGTGACATAATACAGAAGGGTCTTATTGCCATTATGCATGTCAGCTCTGGAGATCAGACAACAGATGTTCGTACTTAGGCCCTAGCCAGAGGACCTTATCAGAAATGTTGTTCCAAGCTAAGCATGATCGATATCTACACTCCAGCTTAAGGGGGAGTGTTGAGATATTAGTTATCTTTTGTGATCTTTTTAGATTGTCTATTTCCTTTTAATTTCTTATAATAATTTGCCCAATAGGTTCTTCTCCTATATAAGAGTACCCTGGGCCTCTCATTAATTCAAGTCATTCGTTTCCTTCTACAATCTGTATTGCCGTTTACTTTTTTTATCTACTTTTGAAGAAATTCTCATGTGTAGAGTGCTCTCCATTCTTTAAATAGAACCTTGCCAACGTTTATGATGTGTTATTGCCAGTGTCATTTGCCCTGTTACGATTTACTTTTATCTCCGCACCAACCTATGTATTTTGGATTATCTAATATTTTATGTATGTATTATTGAAATCTCAACCTCTCATGATCACATTTTTTTCTCTAAAAAATGATGATTACATTTTCCTAAAAAATGACGATTAAATTGATTTTATGTTCATATATAAATATATATGTATTTCTAATTCTAAGTAAAACATGTTGAGAGAATTGCTTTTACATCTAGTCACCAAGAAGGTCAACATTGTAGTATATTATTTTCCAAACCTTTTCGAAGTTTAAGTAGTAGATAGTGATAACTGATAAGAGCATAAGCTATACCCAAAGAGCCTGAAGGAGCACTAATAGTGTCGGCAACACGAGTCATAATCTCCCTTAGATGGGAGACAAGATTGTCAAACTTCTGATTAGCAGAAGTGACAGGAGACTCAACTCGCTCGACAACACGAGCAAAAGCAGAATGACCATGCTTCAGGTATCAAGTAACCTCGGAGTGTCCAGAACGATGACATTATGTGCATGGATGACGTGAGCGCCTGTCTCCTCTGCTACAGACACCCATTTCTCTTAACTGAGATGGTCCTCTTCGACATGTTGCCATCACAAAGGTCTAAGTGGTGGACGTAGAAGGAACCATGACTCTGTTGAGTCTGTTGTAGGCTCCTCCATAGGAGATAAAGACACACCCATAAGAAGTTGGGAGTATGTCTCTTTACTCGACTGAGAGTAAGTGGATGCGAGGATGTCCCACATTGCCTTAACATTGGGCTGATAATGGATGCCATTGGCCATCTCTGTGGACAGAGTATCGGATAGCCATACACGCATTGCGTCATCTTGGTTCCACGAAGCATTCGGCCCAATCTTGTCGACCAGCTCAGACTGTGTCAAGATGTGCTCCTTGTTATTGCATTGCATTGTGCTCATAACCTGGATGGACCACAACTCATAGTTGGTCTCATCCATATTGACAACGGTGTTGGACCCTTGAAGGGATTGAAGGAAGATATATAACCCTAATTTTTTGACATGATGAAGAAGCTGGGAAAGGACAAGACTAGGGTTGTAGACTGATATAAATGTGTCTATACGATTATACATGTAATCAGTTGTGTGCGTAGACTCATGCCACAACTGTCCCCATCAACTTCGGCTTCACGCTAGGGCTAGTGGGGTGATTTATAGGGTTTTGAATTACCCTTTTCTGGCCAAGGATTCTTACAGTCCTCGGTGTAAAAGAAGCACCAAAGGGAGAAGTAGAAGGAACCGCTAGGCCCTAGGCGACGCGGGGGAGAGTAGGTGGCGTGGGGGGGGGATAGGCAGCGTCGGGAGGGACAAACATGTGCTAGACATGCTGCCGTAGGGCCCTAGGCAATGCATCAAGTGGTTACCACTGACTGGTCCCTGTATGCGAGGCTGAAGGTGGCATCGGTGCCCTAGGCAACACTGTTGGTTGCCACAACGGTGAGGGCATCACGGTTTGGAGCCGTGAGGGCGACGAGAGAGGTGCCCGCTGTTGGTGAAAATGAGCAATCTGTTTATTCCATAGAACCCTAGGCTCTCTTATATAGAGAGGACCCATGGGTAAATTACATAAGAGGTTATCGGGAAAATAAAAATAGAGAAAATGATACAACCGACTTCATAATATTCTCTATACTCCTCCTCAAGATGGAGCATAGATATCAATCATGCTCAGCTTGGAAGAACATCTCTGGAAAGGTCCTCTGAGCAGTGGCTTGGTGAAAATGTCGACAGCCTGCTCCTCTGAACTAACATGTGAAGTAGAAATCAAGTTCTTCTGGATCATATCTCTAGTGTAGTGGCAGTTTACGTCAATATATTTTGTTCTTTCATGAAACACTGGATTATTGACAATGAACAAAGCAACTTGATTGTCACACTGTAACTGCATGGGTAGAGATACATCAATATGCAAGTCTTCTAGTATAGCTCGAACCCACATCATCTCCGTGCTTGCTTGTACCATGGCCCTATATTAAGATTTAGCACTGGATCTCGCCACAACAGTTTGTTTCTTGCTTTTCCAAGAAACCAGAGAGCTACCCACAAAAACTGCAAAGCCATAAGTAGACTTACGATCCTTAGGGCATCCTGCATAGTCTGCATCTGCACAAGCCGAAATAGATAAATTTGTGTTCTTTCTAAACAACAATCCTGAGCCTGGAGAAGACTTTAGATACCTTAGTATCATGTATATAGCATCCGTATGTACCTGTCTTAGCTGCTCCATAAATTGACTCACTTGACTTACTGCAAAAGCAATATCGAGTCGAGTTATAGTGATGTAAAGAAGCTTACCCACCATCTCTCTATATCTTCTCCTGTCCACCTCTTCAGTATCGTTGTCATATAATTTCATACTTGGATCCATAGGAGTGCTCGATGGTCTACATCCAATCATGCCCGTTTCAACCAACAAATCTGTAATATATTTCCTTTGGGTCATCACCAGACCCTGTGCATTCCTGGAAAACTCCAGCCCCAGAAAATATCTTAGGGTACCAAGATCCTTCGTGACAAACTGATGACCCAAAAATGCTTTTGCCATCTCTACCCCCTGAACATCATCTCCTGTAACCAGAATATCATAAACATATACCATGATGACAACCGTACCTCTAGAAGTCTTCTGAATGAACAACGAGTGATCCGCATTTGATCTTTTGAATCCCTGTCGTTCAATTAGGTGGGAAAGCTTCTGGAACCACGCCCTTGGGCTCTGTTTAAGGCCATATATTGCCTTGTGAAGTCTACACACCATATGATTCTCCCCCTCAGCAGCAAACCCCGGTGGCTGCTGCATGTAGACTTCTTCCTGCAAATCACCATACAAGAATGCGTTCTTGACATCAAGTTGAAATATGGACCAGTCACATACCACAACAACAGATAGATGAATGCGAAGAGTAGAGTGACGAGCCACTGGAGAGAATGTATCCAAATAGTCCACACCATATGTTTGAGTAAGGCCTCTCGTGACTAGCCATGCCTTGTACCGGTCAAGGGTCCCATCTGCATGGTACTTCACTGTGAATACCCATTTGCAGCTAACAATAGACGCGCCAGATGCAGCGGTAACCAAGCTCCATGTACCACGGGACTGTAAAGCAGTCATTTCTTCTATAGCCAATCGCCAACAGTCAATTTCATAGCATCCTGATAATTCCGTGGTATCTCCACGGAAGACAAAGCCGCAGTAAATCTCTGGAAGTCTCATGTGAGACGGTGAAAGGAAATCTGGGAAGCAAATGGATAAGACGCGCAAGTCCGTTTCTGCTTCCGAATAGCAATAAGGACATCAAGATCATCATCCACTGTACTCGATGGTGCACACTCCTCCTGCAAAGAAGAATCCTGCACAGGCACACTATCCGACCCATCGTTAGTAATAGCATCTGAACATACCTGAGGCATGATGGATGGTTGACGTGGCGCCTGAGTAGGACCTGACCGACGTGTATAGAATTTAGGTAATGGCAGGATAAGTGGTTGTGGTGGTGGTGGTAGTGGTGATGGAGATGACGCTAGCGTGACGACCGAGACAGGAATGGACAAAGGTGGACTCAGGCTAGGAGGAGGAACATATACGTCAGTATGTGGAAGGAGCCAACTTGTCACCTGCAGGGGATAAGTACATAACGAACTCAAAAAATGTAACATCAACACTGACAAAATATTTCCTGTTTACAAGGTCATCACAACGATAACCCTTCTGAGTCCGAGAGTAACCCACAAAGACACACTTGACAGCTCTAGGTGAGAGTTTGTCAAGTCCAGGAGACAAGTGGTGAACAAAAGCAACACCACCAAAGACACGAGGGGTAAGAGAAAATAATTCCTTCTCTGGAAAAATAACAGAAAGAGGAATTTTCTCACCGAGTACAGAGGACGGCATACGATTGACAAGGTAGCAGGCCGTAAGAACAACATCCCCCCAAAAAGTGATAGGCGCACAACTCTGCATAAGCAGGGTTTGAGTGATATCAAGGAGATGACGATGTTTTCGCTCTGCCACTGCATTCTGTTGAGATGTGTAAGCACAGGTGGTTTGATGAATAATACCTTTGGACGAAAAGAAATGGGAGAGAGAGCGAGTGCAGAATTCCAACGCATTATCCATACGAACATATTTGACAGAAGAGGAAAAAGCATTCCGCACTTCAATAATAAGATTTCTAATAACATCCCCTGCTTCAGATTTATTCTTTAAAAGAAATACCCACGATACACGAGAGAAGTCATCAACAACTACAAGATAGAACCTGTGTCCCTGATGATTAGGAAAACTACTCGGACCCCAAATATCAACATGAAATAATTCAAAAGGGGAGCTACTGCTCCGACACCGATGACTAGGGAAGCTAGCACGATGATACTTTCCCAACTGACAGGTTTCACATCGAAACGACGAACTTGGAGAGATCTGAGGCAAGAGATGACACATCTTTTGAAGCGGGAGGTGACCAAAGCGTAGATGCCGGGTGTACGGAGAGACTGATCCGGCTGAGTAGGAAAAGACGCCAGCATATGAACTCCGGATCAGATAATAGAGACCATTTTGCTCAGAGCCACAACCAATCACCCTGCCCTTAGTATGTCGTGAAAAATAAGAGAAGATGAGTCAAATATAGCGGGACATTGCAAATCCTTCGTAATCTGACTAATAGACAATAGACTCATGGAAAACTCAGGAGCATGTTGTACATTTGTAAATGCATGGACGGTGACAAGGTGATCTCCCCCTGTCTAACGATGGGGGAATGAGTCCCATCAGCTATGAGCACTGAGCGTCCAGGTGGAATGTCTCTGTATGACTCAAGTCTATATCTCTCACGACAGAGATAGTGGGTTGCGCCGGAGTCCATAATCCAATCTGAGAGATCATGACTTGATGTAAAGGCAGAAGCACTATCTGAGGTACTCGCAGCGGCATAAGTACTGGCAGATGCTGAAGCAGCAATATCTGAAGATCCTCCTGGAGAATCTGTAGATGGTTGAGGCATAATATCACAATCGCGCCACAAGCTCCTCAAACCGGTGATCTAAAGTGGATGTCGACGGAGATGTAACATGCTCAGCTACACGCGCCGATGCTGGAAACCCATGCTTAGAATAACATGTATCCTCGGAGTGACCTGTGCGATGGCAGAAAGTGCATGGTTGGCGAAAATGACCTCCTCGACCACGAGGTCCACATCCACGAAAGGAAGACTGGCTACCTCTCCCTCGCGATACAACCATCGTCCAAGGTGGTGAAGTAGAAGTGCTGGAAGAAACAGAGATGCGGCTAAGCCTCCGGTAAACTTTCTCCATAGGAGGGATGGTAGCATCGACAAGTATCTGAGATCGGGCCACTTCATACTTAGGATTAAGTGCTGCTAGTAGTACTCCTACTGTAACACCCCCAACTCCCGTGATACGGTAATACCGTGCGATAGCGGTATCGCACGACCGTGTGGTTCGGTGGCCACACTATGAAGTTATGGAGGACTTCACCTTAGCTTACGGACGACTAAGAATGGGGTTTACCGCATTATTGCGGGTTCCCCTTAGCACAACACAAGTGTTCGACGACACTTGATGAGCTTAAGCTGCAACATCCTACGTAGGAGCGTGGGACCCACTGATGACGTGGCGTGATGACATGGCGTGCTGATGAGGCAGACGACATGACATGCTGACGGAGCGGGCGACGTGGCGCCGGTTGCAGAAGACGAAGGGATTGCACGTAAGATGAAGAGCCAAGCGCACGAAGAATCATCTAGGAAGACAAAGGGTCTCCATAGAAGACTAAGAGTCCTTGCAATCATTGTACATGTAATAATGGTGTTCCTTCGCATACCCCCGGCTTGTCTATATAAGGAGGGGTAGAGCTCATTTGTAGATATCACACTCAGAGTGAGTCTCTGTAATACAAAGAGGGTTTAGTGCCAAAGCTCTTGTGTCCTTGTGCTTGTGTACTTGTGTACGAGCATTCTAGCGGCGTGGTTGATTGGTGCGCTGGTGTACATCCTACACGTCAAGGGAAGGCTAGTTAGCTTGCGGGAAGCTAATGCCGCACAGGTTAGTCTCAAAAATTAGAGTTTGAGATTTACCCCTGTGACAACTGGTATCAGAGCGAGAAATGGCGCCCAATACCGGAGATCGCCTTGTTTCTTTGGAGGGAATCGTGATGGAGATCCAGTCTCAGCTGGGTACTCATGCCCAACGCTTAGCTCATCTGGAGGATGATGCAGGCGTGGTGTCAGATGTCGTTGGCGATAGCCAACGCTCGGTTGACGTGATGAAGGCACTCGGGGAGAAGCTAGAGGAGCTCGAGTCCCTGGTGCAAGATCTGCATGGGGAACTCTCCATCGTCAAGAGGGCGATCGCGAACGGGGGCGGATCCAGCGAGTCTCGAAGGCCAAAGGTCCCAGAGCCCAAGTCCTTTTCAGGTACGCAGAGTGCCAAAGACTTGGAGAATTTCTTGTGGGATATGGAGGTGTACTTCAAAGCTGTCAAGACTCCTGAGGCGGAGAAGGTATCCTTGGCGGCGATGTACTTATCCGACCACGCAAAGCTATGGTGGAGGAGTCGTGCATCTGAAGGACGGCCAGACATCTCGTCTTGGGATGAGTTGGTGAAGGAGCTGAAGGAGCAGTTCGTACCCACCAACACTGCTTGGGTAGCGAGGGAGGCGCTCCGAAGGCTGAAGCAGACAGGAACCGTACGGGAGTACGTGAAGCAGTTTTCATCACTGCTGCTAGATATCAAAGGTATGTCTGAAGAAGACAAACTCTTTAATTTCATGGTGGGTCTTCAGAACTGGGCTCAGGCGGAGCTCAGGAGGCAAGGGGTGAAGGACCTCCAGACGGCCATCGCTGCTGCGGATGCGTTGGTCGACTACAAAGTCCAACCCACTACAGAGAAGAAGGAGACCGAAAAGACCAAGAGTAAACCCAAAGAGAAGAGCAAGGGAAAGCTGTTCAAGAAGTTTGGCAAGGTCGAAACTTCAAGGGAGGGTGCGGAATCCTCCAAGAAGGCCGAGCAACCCAAGGGGAAGGGCTGCTTCATTTGTGACGGGCCACATCGGGCGCGGGAGTGTCCGAAGCGAGAGAAGCTGAACTCCATGACCATGGAGGAGAACTCAGACGAAGAGGCGCGCATGACGAACCTCAAGTTGCTGCGCAACGTTCGCTTGTATCCGCTGAAGTCGGACAAAGAGGTGAAAATGGAGGTGGAGCGCGAGGATCCAGAGTTGGTATACCTCGATGTCGTGGTACACAAGAAGACCCTTTCGGCCATGATCGATACTGGAGCGACACACAACTTCATCTCCAGCAAAGAGTTCGGGAGCTTGGGAGTTCCCTTGGAGAAGAGCCAGAGCCGTGTGAAGCTTGCCAACTACGAGTCACTACAGATCGAAGGTATGGCAAACTGCACTGTTCAGTTGGGTGAGTGGCAGAGAAAGGTACGCTTTCTCGTGATACCTCTCGACGACTTCCAAGTCATTTTGGGAGTCGAGTTCTTGAAGAAGGCGAAGGCGTCTGTCACGCCTTATCTGGGAGGCGTCTTCTTCGCGGCTGCAGATAGCCCATGCTTAATCAGGGCTATCAAGAAGAAAGGGCAGACTGGAGCCATGTCTGCAATGCAAGTCTGCAACGGGCTGAAGAAAGGGGAGACGACATATCTGGCTACGGTACGTGTCGATGAAGATGGCGAGGAGACACAGCCATGCCCCAAGGCAGTAAAGAAGATGTTGGGCGAGTTCAAGGACGTGATGCCGAAGGAGCTACCCAAGGAGCTCCCACCGAAGCGAGATGTGGATCACGCTATCGAGTTACTGCCAGGTACGATGTCCCCTGCACTTGCCCCCTACAAAATGCCCCCTGCACATCTGGAGGAGTTGCAGAGACAACTCAAGGAGTTGGTGGACGCTAGTCTGATGCGTCCAAGAAAAGCACCATATGGAGCACCGGTGCTGTTTCAGAAGAAGAAGGACGGGAGCATGCGGATGCGCGTGGACTACCGCGCACTGAACAAGGTGACGGTGAAGAACAAGTACCCCGTCCCCAACGTTGAAGACATGTTCGATCGCTTGGGCCAAGCCAAATACTTCTCGAAGATGGATCTCAGGTCAGGATATTACCAGGTCCGCATCAAGGAGGGAGACGAGCCAAAGACTGCGTGTGTTACGCGTTATGGGTCTTTCGAGTTCCTTGTATGCCGTTTGGGTTAACTAATGCCCCGGCAACTTTCTGTACTCTCATGAATGATGTCTTCCGCGAGTATATCGACTCGTTTGTTGTAGTGTACTTGGACGATATAGTAGTGTACAACAGGACCCTGGAGGAACATGTCAAGCATCTGCGGATGGTGCTTGAGAAGCTGAGGCAGAACCGGTTATACTTGAAGCCGGAGAAATGCGCCTTTGGTCAGGAGACCTTCTCCTTCCTCGGGCATATCGTGGGCCGGAGGCACGATACGCATGTAATCAAGGAAGACATATGCAATTAAAGAGTGGGCAATCCCCACGAAGGAGACAGAGCTACGATCCTTCCTCGGATTGGTGAACTACTACAGGAAGTTCATCAAGGGATATTCCAAGAAGGCGGCGCCCCTGACAGACCTACTTCGGAAGGATCAGCCTTGGAGATGGACGCGCGAATGCCAGGAGGCATTCCAGAAGCTGAAGAGGGCGGTGGTGGAAGAACCTATTTTGCGACTTCCAGACTTCGAGAAGACATTTGAAGTCCACACCGATGCGTCCGACTACGCACTTGGAAGTGTACTGGTGCAAGATGGGCACCCCGTGGCTTACGAGAGCCGCAAACTGAATCCAGCGGAGAGGAGGTACTCCGTGCACGAGAATGAGATGACAGCAGTGGTCCATTGTCTGAGGACATGGCGCCACTATCTTCTCGGATCAAAGTTGGTGGTGCAGACGGACAACGTGGCAACGAGTTGCTTTGCCACACAGAAGAAGCTGACTCCCAAGCAGGCGCGATGGCAAGACTTTCTTGCCGAATTCGACTTCGAGCTTCGCTACAGGCCTGGACGGACCAACCAGGTAGCAGACACTCTCTCGAGGAAGAGCGAACCAAAAGAGCCGAAGGTTGCGGTGATTGCATCAATCACCCGCGTGTCTGGAGACATGCTGGAGCGCATACAGGAGCAAACTCAGGAGGATCCGGTCACCTCACGCTTGGTGCAACGCGTGAACGATGACGAAGTCCGGATATTCTGGATAGAGGAAGGCGTCCTCTATGCGAAGGGCAGGAGGCCCTATGTCCCCTCGAGCGGTGGCTTGAGGAAAATGCTGCTGAAGGAAGCACACGACGCACAGTGGGATGGTCATCCAGGAGTGGAGCGCACACTGGCACTCCTCTCCTCAAGCTACTTCTGGCCGAAGATGGAGGAGGATGTGGAAGTCTACGTGCGCACTTGTCTTGTATGCCGGCAAGACAAGACAGAGAGGAAGAAGACGGCAGGACTGCTGGAGCCCCTGCCTATCCCCTCACGTCCGTGGGAGAGCGTCTCCATGGACTTCATCACTGGGTTCCCGAAGGTGGATGGGAATAATGCGGTGATGGTGGTAGTTGATCGCTTCTCCAAATACGCGATCTTCGTACCAGCGTCCCAGGAGTGCACAACGGAGACCACAACGAAGTTATTCTTGCAGAACGTGGTGAAGCATTGGGGGATACCATTGGACATCGTGAGCGACCGCGATGCCCGGTTCACAGGTCGATTCTGGACGACCTTATTTGAGATGCTGGGATCCGATCTCAAATTCTCTACCAGCAATCACCCGCAGACGGATGGTCAGACGGAGCGGATCAATGCCTTGCTGGAAGAGTACTTGAGGCATTACGTGACGGCCAATCAGCACAATTGGGTGAGTTTACTAGACACTGCCCAATTCTGCTACAACCTACAGCAGACCTCCACCACAGGCCAGAGTATATTCGAGATCGTGATGGGTAGGCAATCCGTGACACCGCACGAAGTAGCTAAGCAGAATAGCCAAGGACGGTGCCCTGCTGCACATCGCTTTGCATTGGAGAGGCAAGATCGGTGGGAGGAAGCGAAGGATGCGTTGGCTCACGCTCAACGCAGGATGAAGAAGGTGGCTGACAAGAGCCGTAGGCCGGTCGAGTTCCAGGTTGGGGAGAAGGTGCTGCTGAAGCTTACGCCCCAGATTTGGAAGAAAATCCTGAGGAAGACAACGCACAAAGGGTTGATTCCTCGTTACGATGGACCCTTTGAGATAGTTCGACGCATGGGACCGCTCGCCTATCAACTACGTCTTCCAGAGAGACTGAAGCTGCATCCCGTGTTCCATGTCAGCTTCCTGAAGGAGTACCATGAGGACAAAGAAGACAACACCAGGAGGGCATCAAAACGTACCCCTCCTAACGTCCGGGTTCAGCACACGCGGGTTGCTGAGAGGGTTCTTGACAGGCGCGTGGAGGGCCAGAGCAAGAAGAATCGGAGGATCTTCTTCCTTGTCAAATGGAAGGGACTCCCAGAGGAGGAGGCAAGTTGGGAACGTCACACAACACTGTGGCAGTTCGAGGACCTCATCGAGGATTTCTTGAAGACGTAGGATCAGTCGCGGACGCCTGATAGATCAGGTGGGGGAGGCATGTAACACCCCCAACTCCCGTGATACGGTAATACCGTGCGATAGCGGTATCGCACGACCGTGTGGTTTGGTGGCCACACTATGAAGTTCTGGAGGACTTCACCTTAGCTTACGGACGGCTAAGAATGGGGTTTACCGCATGATCGCGGGTTCCCCTTGGCACAACACAAGTGTTCGGTGGCACTTGATGAGCTTGGGCTGCAACATCCTACGTAGGAGCGTGGGACCCACTGATGACGTGGCGTGATGACATGGCTTGCTGATGAGGCAGACGATATGGCATGCTGACGGAGCGGGCGACGTGGCGTTGGTTGCAGAAGACGAAGGAATTGCACGGAAGATGAAGAGCCAAGCGCACGAAGAGTCATCTAGGAAGACAAAGGGTCTCCATAGAAGACTAAGAGTCCTTGCATTCATTGTACATGTAATAATGGTGTCCCTTCGCATACCCCCGGTTTGTCTATATAAGGAGGGGTAGAGCTCATTTATAGATATCACACTCAGAGTGAGTCTCTGCAATACAAAGAGGGTTTAGTGCCAAAGCTCTTGTGTCCTTGTGCTTGTGTGCTTGTGTACGAGCATTCTAGCGGCATGGTTGATCGGTGTGTTGATGTACATCCTACACGTCAAAGGAAGGCTGGTTAGCTTGCGGGAAGCTAACGCCGCACAGGTTAGTCTCAAAAATTAGAGTTTGAGATTTACCCCTGTGACACCTACCATGGTAGCATTTCGGAAGGTCTTCTGCTGCTCAGGGGTAGCCGTGAGGGGTATAGTGATATATAGTTTCTCAAACATCCCCCGCAGGGATGTATACAAAGAGTGAAGTGGCCGCCCATTCTGCTTTATCGTGAAAATGTCATGCTAGAGCTGTAACATCTTGGTCTCGTGCCGCACCTGTGAATATGTGGCGGCTAGGATATCCCACATCGCCTTAGCGGTGGGCTGATGGAGGACGTCATTGGCAATCTCCATCGACAACGTGCCTGATAGCCAAACCTTGGCATATGAATCATCAGCCTCCCAGGAGGCATAGATCCCAGCCTTCTCTGCCGGCTCTTCCTCGGTAAGAATATGCTTCTTACCGTTCGACTTCATGAGACTCATGAACTGCAACGCCCAAAGCTCATAGTTCATCCCATCCATCTTGACTGTTGGCGCTGGACCTTTGAATGCACCTATGGAGGGCATATCGACTTTGTTTTCTGACATGTCACCGGAGACGAAGAACTAGGGATTCTAGACGAGAAACAAATGACTACATAAACTTGATAGGATTTGAGTGCATATGTAGACTTTACACACTCAAGTCCATGGAGAGAGAGAGGCCGAGGGAAGACGGAGCATCGGCGTTGAAGGGAAGGGGACCCGGCGGTGGAGGTCCCCTACGTTGGAGAGGGGATCGTCGGAGAGCCGACGAGGAGGGGGGGGTAAGGGAGGAGGCGGCGGTGGCAGTGGTAGGCCGGCGAGGAGGGGGCCGACGGTGAGGGAGGAGGCGGAGGGGGTGGTGGTAGGTCGACGAGGAGGGATGGAGGGGGGGGGGCGGCGGTGGTGGTAGGGCTTTAGGGTTAGGGTTAGGGTTTTGGCTCTGATACTATGTTGGTGAAAATGAGCAATCTGTTTATTCCATAAAACCCTAGGCTCTCTTATATAGAGAGGGCCCATGGGTAAATTACATAAGAGGTTATCGAGAAAATAAAAATAGAGAAAATGATACACCGACTTCATAATATTCTCTACACCTGCGGTGGTGAGTTGCCACGAGGTGGCCAACGACAATGAGTCAGAGAGGGCGGCGATAGGAGCTAAGGCTTTAGAGCACTGGTCTAGGACCACCTCTCCGATACTGATTGGAAAAAATAATGACTTGTTTATTCCTGAGGCCCTAGGATTCTCTTATATAGAGAGGAGAAACCTTATGGGTGAATTACATAACAGAGATTAAAAAATAGAAAATACATAAAACGGGGACAATTAAATATCTCTCTCAACAATCACTGTTAGAGGAGACTCTCTACTCCATTTCTCCTATGTATGAAGAAAAATTAGGAGCCAAAATAGTCGTTAGGAACTTTAAGTGGTAGTGGCTCTCCCTATCTTTGTGCAACAATGATTGGGTATACTTGAAGATCTTCTAGAATATCGTCATTCTAGTCTACCGTAACACTTGTTTCATCGAGAAACTTCTCTTTAAGTATCAACATTGAATAATGATTTGTACCCGATATCCCTGATAAGAGTAGGTATCCATATTGATGTAAATATTAATTTGTCTGGGCAAACTCTCATAACAAGTCATTTTTATAGAAAGTACTGACTTGTAGATACCAACCCTAAGGTTCTCTTTAATAAGGGGTGACCGCTAACAGATGGTTAAATCCTTAGTTAACCTTAAAAGAAGAAATCACTATTATGGGTTACATAGCTACCACTCACTTGGTCTCCGCTAACTCCCCCATTCATTATATTCCAATCATGTTCAAACCATATGCGTAAATGAACCTTAGGCTTTTATATATTTGAGAAGTCTAGGGTTAAAAAGAATACTTCTCAATAAAAATATATGACTACTTCAGAGGCATTGCAAATATCATGCACTATATTGCATAAATACCTGTGATTGTTGTTGGGTAACTGTGATCGGATGAATAAGATGCACCCATGCAATTATATCTTCAAAAGGAAGATGTTCTTTGTGAGTAGGGCTGGCTATCGAGCCCAATGAGCCGAGCTAGCCCCTGGCTCGGGCTCGATGAGCCCGAGCCCCGAGCCCCGAGCCCCGAGCTCCTTATTGAGCCTGATCTGGGCTCGAGCCTAAGACAAGCTCGTTAAGGAAAATGTGCACTTTTTGGTGGAAAAGTGTTCTGCACAGGTTCGAACTCAAGACCTGTTCTATCTAAGACTGTGTTCCTTACCAGTAGGCCACTATCCAAGTTGGTATGAACTTGTAACTATAATATATATTGTAACATTTTATTTGCTTATAAAAAGAAAAAATACTAATTTTCTAATGCGTAGGCGGGAATGAGATTTTGAGAATTGGATCAAGACTCATGACTCATGGGAGGGGTAACGTTAATAGAGGGAAAATTGTAAAGGACTACTTTTATTTTGTTTATATTATATATAAATATTATATGCATATATATTCCTTATCGAGCCACTTATTGAGTTATCGAGCCGAGCGAGGCTCGGCTCGGTCTCGGCTTGTTAAGTTATCGAGCCCAAAATTCTGGCTTGGGCTCGGCTCAGTAGCCTAATGAGCCAGGCTCACGAGCTCTTATCGAGCCGAGCTCGAGCCTGGCTCATCGAGCCGTGACTCAATAGCCAGCCCTATTTGTGAGAATGTAATTGAGCATGTCAAAGCCCTTTTAGCGTCTGGCTCATGTAAATTTGTGTTTATAATGATTAATAATTTTTTTGGATAGGCCTCTAGTAGAGGTTCATACCATCATTTCTAAAAAAATGGTATTAGAGTCTTGTTACCCCATCAGTCATAAGTAGTTGCACGATAGGCTAGTCACCTCGCTCTCCAACCCAAGTCTAGATACACTCAAAACCCCTTAAACCAATCACGATTCTTTAGCAATCTCGATTATCCATCTTATCTTCTACTATCATATACTCATTGTCTTTAGTATCTAATTTCTCTTTCCCCATTGTATTATCTAAAAGATGTCACCTCACAGAGATATGATTGTTATCGCCTATGTATACTGCTTCGCAAAAACACTATTGCAACAACCAGTAGCTGACTAAGATGAAGGCACAATTGTTGATGTGCAACTAAGGCAAGTTGCTCTGTCAGTCAATTTTACTTAGGTATGGATTCAGGGTAGGGCAATTGACAACATATCATCACCCCTTTAAGGGGGACAAGGATCTAGGATCATCCTTTTCCTCTTCTAAGTTAGGACTCTCTAGAAGTTTCTTCTTTTTTCTCCATGTCTCTTTATGTGTAAAATATTATAGCATAGTGTTGTAGTTTCTACCAAATCGTATAACCCATCTTTAAAAAGGGCCTTTTGGCTAATGAAATGGAATAAGGAAGAAGATAACATTTTGAGTGAGAAAGTTTTTCTCCGAATCTCTCTCTTGCCTTCCACGATCTAACTCCCCTCTTATCTTTTCCCTTTTCTCTCAAGGTTTTTTTCTCCTCCTTTCCAATAGGGTCATAAATCGAAGAGTGGAGCAATCTCCTATTGCTTGATGCTTGTTCCAAGACCACCAAGATCCAATTCTCTTGTATCGATCAAAAGCTGTCTCCATTTCAAGCCAACAGAATGCCTCTAGCATTACCTTCAGCCCCAACCCATTGGCTCTGAACTCAGCTAGTTAGGGCCCGGAAATCACCCCCCGCCAAACTTTGTTTCTTGTAACAATGCAGATGGGGCACCTGGTCTTGATGGTTTCTCGATGGCATTTTACAGAGAGTTTTGGGGCGTGAAAGATGATGTTTTGCGATTCTACATGAGTTAAGTGAAGGGAAGCACGGTTTCAAGCAGTTGAATAAGGCCCTTCTTTTCTTCTTGCTGAAAAAGGCGGTCTCGACTAGAGTGGAGGATTACAAGTCTTGATTGGTGGTTTTTATGGGATTCATTAAGGAGGAGGGGGTTTCCAGAATCTTGGATTGATTCGGTCAAAAGATGCATCATGACAGGACTCCTGTGCGGTGCTGGTCAATGGTTGCCCGGAGGGAGGTTTTTTCCAGCCTCAGAGGGGCGTGCGACAAAGATGCCCTCTGGCGTCCCTACTTTTTGTGATTGTTGCAAATACAAAAGCGGTTATGATGAGATTAACAGTGGTGGAAGGGTTATGTACTGGATACTACAAAGATGTCATATCTATACCTATTCTGCAATGTGCAGATTGACAATGTGGTGTTCTTAGGTGGCAGGTTGAATCAAATTCGACAGACATCTTATATTGTGGTCATATTTGGGAATATCTATAGCCTGAAGTTGAATAGGGAGAAGTCGACCTTCATACCATTTGGCTTATCGCTTGAGGAAATTCAAGAAGCTAGTAGGGCACTGCGTTGCACTTGTGGTGAATTTCCTGTTACATACTTGGGCCTTCTTCTTGTTGGTGGGTGCCTTCATTCCTTGGACTGGAAGATGGTTTTGGATAGATTGGAGAGCAAGTTGGCAGGTTGGAAGGCGAAGATGTTATCTAGAGGTGGGAAGCTTGTGTTGCTCAAATATGTCCTATCTGCCATGTCTATTTTCTTCTGCTCGACATGGTTACTTCCTGTTGGTGTGCGTATGAAGATGGAATCCCTGATGAGGCGCTTCTTCTTGACGGATGGTAGGCATGTGAAGGTTGGAATTCACCTTGTTGATTGGGAAACGATGACTAGAGCTGAGGAGGGGGGGGCATGAATTTTGAAGCTGGAATGCATGAATAAGGCCCTCCTTACGAAGTGGGCGATTCATATTTGGGGTAAGAAGGATGACCTGGTGTGCCTCTTGATTCGGAATATTTATGGCGTGCGTGGCTCGTTTGAGCAGATAAATTCCGATTCATGTCCTCGCGTTGGCATGCCTTGGCAGATCCTTCCGCTACTGAGGAAGCAACTATGATTGGTGCTTTGTGATGGGAGGAATTTTTGTTTTTGGAAGGACAACTGGACATGCCTTGGCGCTTTTAATGAGCGTTACCCACGTCTATTTGCGTTGGTTGTTGACCAGGATATCCTTGTGCATCATGCTTTTGAGGATGAATCTTGGTGCCCCACCTTCTCTGCGACATTTTCAGAATAGAGATTTCATGACTTCTTGGCCTTGCTTGGTGACTTGGTAGATTTGGAGGGCTTCTCACGTGATAGAGATCATTTTGTATGGGCTAATAGTAACTTCTCGAACCCTCGGTTAAGAAGGCTTATAGATATTTTGCGATTAGGCAGAAGCTGATGGAAGATGAGCTCATGTGCGATTGCAGGATCATCTAGAGCTGTAATATTCTGTTGAAAAAAAGGGTCTTACTATTGTTATTTAGGCTAAATCAGTTGCTTATTAAGTGATAGAGGAACATGATTCTAAATACATTTGATTTGGACTGTGATAGATGGGAGATAAGACAGGAAGATATGGATCATTTGTTCTTTAGTTGCAGCATGTCCAGGACGGTTTGGGAGGGGTCCAACCTCCCTTGGCTCAGGATTAGTGATTACGCATTCTTTTGGAGCTCCATTAGATCCGTCCGCGGCAATTCACAGGAGGACGCCTCTTCGACCTTTGCCTTTGTGTGATCTATTTGGTGTGCTCGTAATCGGCTCATCTTTTGTGGTCAACGGTTCTATCCGAAAAATGTACTGGGTCATTGTAGGGCCCTTATCTCGGCCCAACATCATATGTAATGGTTTCTTTAAGTAATATATTATATTCTTGAGGTGGGTCCCATCTCGGGATCCCAACCTTTCTTTCTCAAAAAAAACTGCCATGACCCAAGGAGATTTCGAATCGTGTTTTTCTTCTCCTAGTCACCTGACCCCCTAACATTCCAACATACTGTTTTCATGACCCACTTAGAGGACTAGCAGTGGGTATTTTAACACCCAGATGCGTCGTAACCTGCACTTGAATGTCTACCTGGGTATTTTAACACCCAGATGCGTCGTAACCTGCACTTGAATGTCTACCATTTCCTTGTGAACCTCCTTAGAAAGCTGAGTATGCTCCTCCAGCTTCTCTTCTACAATTACCATCACCATTTCTTCTACTGCCTTGAAAGGGTTGGATCCAAGCTTATCTCCATCTCATGTCTTAACCATTTCCTTGCCTCTGGATCTCTGGTTTCCTACTTGCGAGAAAAGAGAGGGCTTCATCGAGACTTATGTGTGGCATCCCTAAACATCAACCTTCTCTGCATACTGGGATGGGTTGCTGCCAACAAAGGCACCGTCTCCCTTTTTCCTGACTTCACCACCAACTTGACTCATCTGTTCCCAACCAATGTTGGCAAGCTTCGATTTTCGGTTGACAAGAAGGCTCAGATGAGACCACCCTCTTATCACATCTCAAGGGAGAGTCCCCATGCTTGTCCCTAACCCCATCTTCCTGGGTTCGCTCCACAATAGGCTCCGAGGTTGAAGGGCCCTCCTGGTTGCAAGGGTTCTGCGAAGAACCAAGCCTGATTGGGACTGCTTATGGAGTTGAACCAACCTGCCAATGATACTTGTATCAACACCACCACCGGACTTGGTCAAAGTTGTTTTATAAGAACCTTCTTCGAATTCGAAGATATTATGGTTTGCAAAGATAGATATTGTTCACCATCTTCTCGAGCGAATTCTATGATATTGGGAGGATTGCACCTTGATCTTCTCAGAGATTTCATTGCTTACTCCACCTCCTGTCGCCTCTCCTTTATCGAAGGCATTGTCGGGAGCTGAGCTTCATATTCGAAGATTATTTTGAGCCATGGGTGATACGTCATCATCGTCATACCATTCTTGGAGGGCTCCTCAATCACCGACATATCCCACACCTTTTTGGACTATAATCTAGTCCTTAAAACCTCTTCCACGACCCACTGATGCCAATGCATCTAGCACCACGCTAAGACATCAGTATCTCACTAGAAGCCCCCTAATCGAGTCCAACCACTTATGTCTGACCTCTTGAGCTCCATCTCGAAGGCGAGGCTTTTGGTACCTCATAGCATTGCGGAATATGCCCCCTTCATTGGAGATGAATAGAGGCACCTCGTCAACCTCGATTTCATCGCACACACAAGTGTCTTTGAGACCCGAATCACATCTCCTACGCATCTAGTGCCATAACTCCTCACTATGTCCTCTTCCACATCAATAACACCCGAGTTGCCTTGATTTCCGTGCAACAAAATAAACCTCGGTGTTTTATCCCACCATCGCCACATGCGCTTCAGGTGCAATCACTTCTCCTCAACCTAGTGATCTGCAGCCGAGTCACGATTATCGACCTTGATCAACTCCTCCTGGCCTTCCGCGCCCTATCTTCGAACACTGATGCTGCTCTCGAATTGTAGCCGTCTTCCTCCCCTTGTGCTCCCTCTCCAAACGTGCATCCCTCTTCAATCGCATACCCCTCCCTAGATGCACATCCCTCCCCGGATGCTGACCTTTCTCTGGATGCACTTCTCAGTCTTTCGCCCTCCATCCATGGCATGATAATTGTCTTCCTCCCATGTATTGAATCTTTTTTTTCAATTTCCTTGTAAGGGCCCATTGTGAGGATGGAGTTTCTTTTGATCTCCAAGAAAGAGTCATGCATGAGATGCGAGTCATGCACCGTAAGCCCTATGCGAGGCAAAGGGAGAAAATATCTCACCCTTCTCTACAGGGAGATCGAATCCCAAAGTTGGATATTTGGTGGGAGGGATACCGCAACAATGGTCTAGGATCGCCACGAACACCATGTGGTAGAAAATAAGCGATTGTATTGAGCCATGAACGCTGGACTTTTTTTATAGAAAAGAAAAATACTTTTAAGAGGTTCAAAAATAGAATAAAATAAAATAAACAAAAATCTCATTATAACAAGAAATTTCACAAGGCTGATTTCTCGCAAAAAAAACATGAAGGATTAATGAAGGTCCTCCAACATAGGAAAGATGTCATGATAGACATCACCCCCTGGTAGTGCCATAAGCTATACAGACAACAAAAAAATTGTGATTTGGCAAGACAGATTTTGTGTTGAGAATGTTATTCTTGTTGGATATTTGGTTGTGCGCCTGTTAAGTTGTAGATGGGTAAATGGATATCTCCAGGATCCATTTATCCCATCCATATGTTTAGTCCCACATATACCAGTGGTATGACTTGAAGGCTCTGTGGAGGCTATATAAGGAGCCCCAGACCTCCTGTATCCATTAAGAGAAAAAGGAACGCAATATCCGCCCCTTTGAGGGCTTCTCCCGTGGTTTCATCCCGCTCCTTAGGGAGTAGGGTTCCATGTAAAAATCTTTTGTTCCGTGTTTATATTTCTTGATTTATGCTCTGTTTATCATTCACTTCCGCATTTCCTATTTTCTAACATGGTATCGGAGTGTGTTCGATTCTCGAGGATTTGTTCTTACGTATTTATTTTATGGTCGAGATTATCGAAGTTCATGGTTCCGTGGAACCCTTGTTTTGCTTGTTCATCATTCGGATCTTCTCCAAGCGCTCGCATGGGCACGCATTTCCATGTTCAGATCTAGGGTTTACTTGAACCCTAGTTCGCAAGGCATGTCCAGCCCCATAAGCATCGTCTCTCAAACACAGGCGGCCACCATCCTCTTCGTGTAGTTGAGATCCCCTCCGTGGTGTCTCCTGCACCATGCCTCTGTGTAGCCTCAAGCTCTAGGCTGCAAACTTCCCACGCGCTCCAGGGAGTCGCGTTGAAACACTTGAGGCCACTCCCCAGATCCGACTCCAGGTCGCAACAATCCTGCTCCAGCGCCATGTCCAGCGGCGGCCGTGTCTCTTTTAGCAAAAGCCTTTCTGATGCAGCGTGAAATGAAGAAATAGGGCCGCATTTTTCTATTTTTTAGCCGTTAATTTTAATTACGTTTATTTTGAGTCGTCGTAATTTTATTCAAATAAAAGAGACCGCCTGTGAATCTGTGATCTCTAAAGTAGTTAGTTTCAATTTGATTTCAAATTAGTCGATTAGTCGGTTAGAGTCAAATTCGGATAATTAGTTTGAATTTGAATTTGAGTTTCTATTTTTGTAACCTCATCCCTCCTATATAAAGGGATGATAGGCTATTGTTTTAGACAGTCAGTCATTATAAAATTTGAGATTTATCTCTCTCTAGTCCCTCTCTCTCCCACGCGATCTACGCGTTTCTTCTTCCTTAAATCTCTCGTTTTCCGACGAGCGTTCTCCTCTCAACCCCTCCAATTTTCTTCTCCACCAAAAATCCACCAACAAAATTTATTTCTTATCATCGCGCATTTTTCCTTCTGCATCACTTTCAAAAGAGTTGGACCCTCGCGTGACCCTTCTAGGTGTACCCTTTGCAGGCGACCTTGTCCATCGTCGAAGAAGTACGAAGGCCTACACCGCCATCGTACAAGGGGGAGGGTCGACGCCTCTCCTCCTCCAGTCGCTTCCCTCCCAAGCGGTGAGATCTCGAGATGGCGATCCTCCCAGGTGGCTCCCCTCCGAACGACGACTCCAATCAATCTCCTGGCGCAGATGGCGCCTCTCCTAAATCGAGGGCAGCAGGGCTCGCGCGTCGAGACTATCTTCCAGCTTCAAAGCCGCGCCAGCCAGCCTCTCTTCCTCACGGTCCAGGCGACGAAGCCCATCTGCCAGCGGCGGGCACCTGCGGCGGTGCAGCAAGTCCGAGGAGGGGGGGAAGGCGACCTCCTCTCCAGATCACCGAGCGGCGAGAACAGGGAACCCCACTCATCGAGGGGCGGCAGCAATGGGTTCCCACGATGGGAACCCTAAGGCTATCATTATTTTTTAAAAAAATTCTGTCCTATTTTTTTAGCCGAAGGGGATGATTTATAAAAAAGGGAGGTTTATTAAAAAAAGGGAGGGGGGAGCTTAAAAAAAGGTGGCCTTATTTAAAAAAAGAGAGGAAAGAGGAAAACAAAAAAATTGTGACGACTTATTAAAAAATTGCAAATGAGAAACAAAGTCGAAAAAAATTGTTTGAACATCTTAAAAAACAATGATGATTTAAAAAAAGAGAGGAGAAAATCGGAAAAAAAATTCGAGATCGGCTAAGTGGATGTTCATGTTTTCCCCAGTTTCTTGTCTTCTCCTAACATAATCGATGTCATGCATTCAGACTAGTATGGGAGAAAGGGGGAGTATATATAGAGTCACAGGTCTTCCCCAGCTTGCAGATTCGTCAGACCAGCCGGATTGTTCAGACTCTACATCGGATATTCAGACTTGATGTCAGATGTTTCCGAGTCTCCAGTTTCAGACGCGCACATGTATGCGGTCTTTTCAGATGAGCACATGTATGCCATCTTTTGTCATGGTCCCCATCATTCTTGTTTTGTCGGCTAGAGTTTTCATGTGAGCCATAGGGACTCCAGAGTAGAGGACTATTCCCTATGCCATGTAGGCAAGGATTTTCATGTGGTATCATAGGGACTCCATAGTAGAGTATCATTCTCTGAGCTAGATGGGAGAGACCCAGTCCTCCGACGAGGAGACTCCATGCGCAGTTTCAGACTCGATGGTCAGATTCCGAGTCCTCAGTTTGACTCACACTCCAGCCCGTTCGTCCTCCTCACATACACGTCATGAGAAGCAACGTCCTTGACAACAACCGACAGTTGTGTGTGTTGAGTTGATATTGTCTGTAATGTCATGTAGTGTGAGTTGAGTTTCTTTCTGTTTGTCCAAGCTGAGCATTACATGCTCCAACTTGAGGGAGAGTGTTGGAGTATTTGGTTGTGTGCCTGATAAGTTGTAGATGGGTAAATGGATACCTCCATAATCCATTTACCCCATCCATATGTTTAGTCCCACATCTACCAGTGGTGGGACTTGGAGGCTCTGTGGAGGCTATATAAGGAGCCCCAGACCTCCTGTATCCATTGAGAAGAAAAGGAATGCAATATCCACCCTTTTGAGTGCTTCTCCCGTGGTTTCATCCCGCTCCATAGGGAGTAGGGTTCCACGTAAAAATCTTTTGTTCCATATTTATATTTCTTGATTTATGCTCTGTTCATCATTCGCTTCCGCATTTCCTATTTTCTAACAATTCTAGTCATCAAGACGTTGAAATCGTTGTCGATGTGTTATGTACTAGCAGGAGTAAATCTTGCCCGTTGGAATTGAGCGATGAAATTTGAATGGCGAGTCGTGGCGACCTACCTTGAGTATTCATCCTTACCCAATTGAAAAATAGCTATTGTAATTTGTGGGCTCGTCTACTCCAACAGAGAGCCTGAAAGTGGTCCGTTGGTTCTTGGATTTCCTGTGTATTAATTGGAGATCTGGCAGGATTATGAAAGAATGGGGGAGATGAGGTCATTCTGGTACACGGGGGTTGTAAATGGATCTTGCCATCCTTTGTAGTTGGTAAACATCAATATATAAAACAATTTAATGGGATTGCAGCAGCTGAGTTGGACATAGTTGCTGAAACTCTTAAACTATTAGGGTTTGTGCATTCTAGATTGTTTTGAGCCCACTAGCTACCAAGAGAAGCAAATTCTGGTTAATTGATCATTCTCCTGTTCATGCAACACTAGATGCATCTGCTCTCGTCTACGACAACAACAAAGCCTTTTCCCACAATTAAGTAGAGTCGGCTAGGGATTTTTTGCCTCCATTCAGATCTATCTTGGGTCAATCTAGGGCTTATATCCGAAAAACTAAGATCCCTTCGTATAGTTTCATTCCAACACTTCCTGGGTCGCCTTTGCCCTCTTTTATCCAACTCAATATCCCAAAACTCGCATATCATAACCGGTGCATCAGCTGACCTCATTTGCAAAGGGCCAAATCACCTTAAGCGGTTTTCTCACATCTTATCCTAGATCGGAGCTACACCAACTTTCCTTCTGATTGCATCATTCCGAATCTATCTTTACGTGTGTCCACACATCCCCCTTAGCATTTTCATTTCTGCTACTGTCATTCTCTGCACATGTTTATGGTTGACAGGCCAACATTCAGATCCATAGAGCATAGCAGGTCTTATGGCTGCTTTGTAGATCTTTCTTTTGATTTTTGAAGAAATTTTCTTATCACAGAGAACAACAAAGGCTCCAGAACCCACCTTATGGTTGTTATCGTCACCAATCTTCACCTCGATTCCTTCATAATTGCTTCCATCAAAAGTGCACTCCATATATCATTTGCTCTCATCTATCTTATGAATTTCAGATATTTTAATACTTCCATGAAAAGTTAATATTATATTGTATATCTCAAACAGATTGCATGCATGTGATTTTTGGTAATTTGAATTTTGTAGCATTTTGTGTATTCTACATAACGTGAAAGTTGCTAGATGTATTAGCTTATGGAGGTAAAGATGCGGAAAAATTGTACTTATTTTTTCCTCATAATTTCTCTGTTGAGTGGAAGCTCAAAGCCCAGATCGTGCATCAGTTTATTTCCTTC
This sequence comes from Ottelia alismoides, assembly GCA_037367405.1. Lineage (NCBI taxonomy): Eukaryota > Viridiplantae > Streptophyta > Magnoliopsida > Alismatales > Hydrocharitaceae > Ottelia > Ottelia alismoides. The sequence goes on from JAZKJV010000427.1 coordinate 599,561, forward strand.
ACTGTCTTTTAATTGCATAACATCTGCTTTCACTGCAGGAACTCTCTTCAAATAGATCGAACTTTCAAGAAGAGATTGATTCTTTCAAGCAGAGAATGGCATTTATCGAGAAACGGATACCTGATCTAGAAGCTGAAAAGAAAGTAGCAGCAGCAGCAAGGAATTTCAAGGAAGCCAGTCGAGTAGCTACCGAGGCCAAGGCACTGAGTTCAGAAAAGGAAAGTATCCAGCTGAAATTGGCGGAAGCTGTTTCAAATCTGGGTGCAATGGATGAAGAAATAAAGAAGATGGTTGACAAAATCCAAGAGAACGAAGGGCTCATCATGTCCAAGGAAAAGGAGGCAGCAAGAGCGGGCTACCAAAGGCTCTGCTTAGTTGCAGCCTCTGCCAGGGCAGAGAGGTTCGCAGCGCTGACCCTTGACGACACAGAAGAGGCTGACGCTCTATCGAAAGAGGCAGAAGCAGCTGAATCCAAAGCAAGAGAGCTTCTTGAGACTTATGGTCTTGATGCAGAGGAGATGGAGGAGGCGCCTGAGGAACAATTCTCGCTGTCATTGCTCATCAATCTATCTGGAAAAAGGTTGGCTTTGATGGCTTCATCTCTTGGTCTCCTTGAGTAGTTGATAACAACTCCAAAGAGTGTTATCCCACGAATGATTGTGAAAGTTTGCATGGTCGCGGAAACATGCTGAACAACAAAAAACATCCATCATTCTTTTGCTCATTTCGACATTCTGCGAAATGACCAAGTCAAATACCTGTTGTAAATTTAATTTGCTGTCTGCAATTTTGCATGTTCTGGAACTGTAAATTGTGAGGCATCATTCTGTAGGTGTGTGCATTGAGCTGAGTCAATCATTTGCTTCATTGGTTTTTAGTTTCGACATTGTATCAGATTAAACGGTATGCCTTTTCTTTTGCTCTTTCTTTTTAGTCCATCTGCAGTCCATTCTGGCAATTAAGGCTGACGAGCTGACCGCCATGTAGGCTCGATAAAAGGTGAAACCCTCATCGTTGTCAACCCAGCCGTTTGCATCAGGTGTGATTCTATGATCTTTTTCTAACATAATATTAGCTCTTGTAACAGCTATACCTCCTGATGTCATGACTTGTACACTTTAAGTTTTTTTTTTGTAAGTTTGAGAAACTAATTTTAAGCTTGACTCGTATCATTATCCAATATGATTGATTTCTTTTGTATTGTTGAAGAGGATGGAGGCGGCAAATGTCGTTAAAGCTGTCTGCTCGAGGCATTTGGCAACATGTTGTCATTAAAGGAAGGACTTAAGATGGTGGCAGCTTAAGCTTCTGAGCAATGCCACAAAAAGCATGCTATTGACAGACGCTTTTCTTCAATCGCGTCGGACTGACCGGCAGCCACCTGATCTGATCATTCTAGTTCATTAGCATCTGAAGTATCCTCCAGGTGAGACGCTAAAGACATCTCAGTTTGAGGAGATCTCCGCAACAAGCATGTCTTTCACCTAAAGACTTGTTGAAAGGAAGAAAAACCTAACAAATGTAGCTATTTGGAAAGGAAGGTGCATAGAAAAACCAAATGCACTCGAGAATCAGGCGAGCTCAAGATGGCCATGGAAGATCGACACAAAGGGGAAAACATGTTCAATCAAGGGTGGGGTGCTTTCGACCTCTATGGAGTCAAAAAAGAATGAAGACAAGAGCCTTGGTAGTTATGGAAGGCCTTATTGTGATGTCTTAACACAAGTGCCATTTTGCATGGTTGGCTAGAAATGGTGGTCTTAATTGAATTGGCTAGAGATGTGGTTGATGGTTTTGTCAGCTTAAGATAGGGTATTTAGGGTTGTATACATAAAATCTATACAACAAGTGAACCCAATGTATTAGGATATGGTTATGGGTGCTTGTTACGCATACTATTGGACACGTAGATGATGTCATAATTTTTAACGTTTATATAGGATATTGGCCAGTCTTCTTGTAAAATCCGCAATATGTTCCCAGTATGAATATATGGAAAAATGACATGTTAATACATGTGAGGGATGGAAAGAAGTATTACAATGTCGACACATATACTAGGTCAATGTTCACCTTAGGTGCACCATGAAGTAGTGGTGGTGGTAGAGCGTATCCTCTGATGTTACAACAGGTGCTGTAACATCAGAGGAGCCATAGGACCGCCCTTAAGATGCGCACTAGCCATCCCCGGCCCTCTTCGAGGGTTGTCTGATGGTGATCCGGCGGCTCCCCTGCGTTACAACACCTACTGTAATATAAGAGGATCCGCCTCCGTGATGGTGGTGGTATGTACTTTCGGATTATATTACAATATGAATCTAAACTTGTTGGACTTATATGAGGTTGCTCGACAGACTTCGATGGCATAGTTTGGCTCCTCAAGACATCACTCTCTCGAGGTATAGAGTACGATGGACAAGACTAGTTGTGCATTTGCAATTGCGCATGAGTTCTAGCAATACTCTAAATGACCTTGGCAATGATTCATTTTAAATAATGCATCTCTTATTTATTGGGCGATCCAAGTTGACAAAATAAGTAAAATGAAATTGGAAATGGCTAATAAAATGTTGGGATGTTTTGAAGACTACAGCACAAATATATGCACCCTCGTTTTATAGTTAATATACTTTTATTACAAGTCTCTTAACCAAAAAAGCTACTTTCCTTCCTCTTCCATCTAAATATCAAATTATTACCATCAAACTTTCACTTTCCTTCATTTTTAAATCTCTCCATCCAAATTATAGAAATGAAAGCACAAGAATGGCACGATGATTTATGTGTAAACCCTCCTCTATAAAAAACGACTAATTTGCAAAAGCTCTCCTCTATAAAAATGACTAATTTGCAAAAGCTTGGACCTAGAAACCCCTTTGGATGGATATGTTTTCAATAAACGAATGAAGGACATCTGCAGTTTGACAGGAATGAAGACAAAACATAACAGCATCCACGATCTTTTAATCTTAGTGCGATATTAGCACTTTCCCTTAAGTTGTGCATTAGATGTCGATCACGTTCAACTTCTTGGATTCGTCGAGATACCCCTTCTTGCTCCGGCTGCGAGAGAGCGAGAGAGATGGAGAATATGGTAAGATGTGAGAGGGCTTCCTAACGAGGGCTGTTCTTCGGTCATCGACTTCCATCTATGGAGGCCGTTATTTATAGGGCGTGAAATGCCCCTCGCATAGTCCGCCCTTACTCCCCCACGCCCGCCGGATCCCCGCAAGACTCGGTCTTGCCGTAACCGTCGGCTCCGAAACCGTCGGAGGTTCTTTGACCACGAGATCAAATGGACTCGTTCTACTCTCCCACTTGACCGAAGTGGTCAAAAAACATATATGCTTTACTATTCGTGTAGTATATACATGGAGATTTATCATGTGAGGATCATTATCTATGAAACCTCTTCCTTGACTCATACATTCCTGAGTCTCATTAAACCAACATGTTTAATGTATCTTCCTGCTGTTATTCCCTTCGTAAGGTAATCAGCTAACATGTCATTGGTAGGTATGTAGGTTACCGTAATTTCTTGTTTCGCCACTATATCTTGTATATAGTGATATTGGATCTCAATGTGTTTTCCTTTAGAACTATTTGCCCCACTATTAATCAAGCTTATCGCAGCTTGATTGTCACAATACATTTCAATTGGCCTTTTGACCAATTCGAGGCTTAGGTTCTCTAGAAAACGCCTGATCCACACAACATTAGTGGTGGCCATACTACATGCAATGTACTCAGCCTCCTGTGTATGTTGAGATACACATCCTTGTTTCTTGCTACCCCAAGAAATGGCTGCACCACCAAACATGAACAGGTAACCTAATGTGGATTTTCTATCATCCACATCCCCTCCGAAATCAGCATCGGAGTATCCTACTACCTCAAGCGATTCTGCTTGATACACAAGTTTCAGATGTATTGTCCCTTTCAGATATCGAAGAATCCTCTTTACAGCTTCCCAATGTGCTCGACCGGGATTGCTTTGATATCTACTGACTAAGCTTATTGGATATGCTAAGTCAGGTCGAGTACACATCATTACATACATTAAACTTCATACCGCTTGCATATGGTACATCTAAAGGTTTTTGCCCCTTTCCGGGACACTAACTCTTACTGAGTCTCTTTCCCATCACAAGTGGTGTTGGAGCTGGAGTGATGTTCTGCATTCCAAATCTCCTTAATACAGTATGCAAATATCTTTCCTGACTAAGACTCAATGTCCTTGAGTCCCTATCTCTTGTTATTTGAATTCCAAGAACATAGGATGCTTCGCCCATGTCCATCTCAAATTCATTGCTCAATTTCTATTTGATTTCATTGAGCATTTGTATGTCATTATCTGCGAGCAGAATGTCATCTACATACAATGACATGATTGCAAACCTGCTCCCACTCTTCATGACATACACACAGTTATCCAATTTATTTGAAACAAAACCAAACTGAATAACTTTCTCATGGAATTTGAGATACCATTACCGTGAAGACTGCTTTAAGCCATATAATGATTTTCTTAATTTGTAAACCTTGTTCTCTTGACCTTCAACCCGAGATCCCTCAGGTTGTCGCATATAAATCTCCTCCTTTAATTCTCCATTAAGGAAGGCCGTCTTCACATCTATTTGAAATAATTCCAAATCCATATATGTGACTATGGCTAAGATCATCCGAATGGATGCAAACTTAGCCACTGGAGAGTAGGTTTCCTGGAAATCTATTCCAGCTTTCTGATTATAACTCTTGGCAACTAATCTGGCTTTGTATTTGTCAACAGTACCGTCAACTCGGTACTTTTTCTTGAATACCCACTTACATCCTATGGATCGCCTACCTTCTGGCAAATCACGTAATTCCCAAACACCGTTTCGCTCGATTGAGTCCAACTCATCTCTCATGGCGGCCGACCATGATTCCGACTCAGATGAAGCCATAGCTTCATCAAAGGATATGGGATCTGTATAATCCACGACATCCTCATCCACGGTGTAGCACGACGTCTCACATCTATAGAAAAAGTAATCTTCCATCCATGTGGGCCGTGTTCTGGGTCTCTTGTTGCCGATTATACTCGTAGATTGTGTGGGTCCACCCACTTCCTCTAAAGGATCATCATATTCCATAGGTTCATTTTCTACATTTGGATGATCGACATCATCCTCAAGTTCTTGTCTAATGCTCAAGTCGTCTTCCTTGTTATGTAGGACAATTAGAGGATCTGATTCCTCTATTTCATGCTCCTTTTCTTGATGAGTTTCAAGAAAAGTTGCATCACGACTTTCGATCAGACCTTTAGTTTCATGGAAAAACCTATATCCTTTAGAACATTCACTATATCCAATAAACTTGCACTTTAATGTCCTGAAGTCTAGCTTGTCCCTAAGCTGACTTGGTACCAGAACATGTGCAACACATTCCCATTTCCGGAGATGGCCTAACTCGAGCTTTCTGTCATTCCATATTTCATATGACGTAGATTCTACGGACTTGATGGGAATCCTGTTGTGTATATAGTTCGTAGTCAACACTGCCTCTCCCCAGAATTTCTTGGAGAGTTCTGAGTGTGAAAGCATACACCTTACTGCATTCATCAAAGTTCAGTTCTTTCTTTCTGCTACACAATTTTGTTGTGGTGTATGTGTATAGGGCATTGTAGTCTGCCTACGAATGCCTGTCCGAATACAGTAATCCTCAAAACCCTTTGAGGTATATTCGCCACCTCTATCTGTACTAAGAGTCTTGATTGGTTTTCCCAATCTTGTCTCTACTTCCGTCTTATATCTCTTAAATGTTTCAAGTGCTTCTGACTTTCTTCCTAAGAGATAGACATAAGAGAACTTCGAGTAGTCATCAATGAATGTTATAAAGTATTCCTTATTTCTATGTGTGCTGACGCTCAGTGGTTCACATATGTCCGAATGGATCAAACCTAGTAATTCTGTTGACCGAATTCCGATTGAGAAGGGTCTTCTCGTCATTTTATCGGTCAGACAGTGTTCGCAGGGCAATGTCCTTGCAACCGTGATCTTAGGCAATAAATTTACCTTAATCAATTGATCCATCTTAGAGTTTCCTGGATAACCCAGTCGCATGTGCCACAAGTCATAATCAGATAAAAAATACAAGGAATAATCAGAAGCGACATTCATTGATTCACTTGAATTTATTACAGGAAGACAGAAGAGGTCATGCTCGGGCACAAACTTTCCCATCGCATAGACCTTCTTATTCTTTCCTATTGACACACACTTATTATAAAATCTAACTTTGAAGTCTTTCTTGAACAACACTGGGACAGATATCAGGTTCCGACGTATCCTTGGGGCATATAGTACATCATTTAGTACCATAATGCTATCTCCCAGGTCAAGTCTGTATGTCCCAACACCTTCCACGTCCAGGTAGGTGTTGTTCCCCATGAAAATCCTCTGTTTGCCTTGCTTAGATCTTGAAGTCCACCAGGCCTTCCTTCGTCTTAGCGATGTGTCTGGTTGCTCCAGAGTCGATCCACTATCCATCACTATCTGTGATGACAGAGTTGCATTCCACGACATCCGCGAATTCTATCTTCTTCTTGCCTTTATTTTCAGGCATTTTAGAATTTCTCGGCTTCTTCTTGTTGGGGCAATTGACCTTGAAATGGTCATATTTGCCACAACAATAGCAAGAGCCGCGTGAGTATTTCCCACTCTTTCCCTTGAAATTCACCTTGGAGGGGCCTAGTCTTTTCTTTGCGTGCACGACATTTGCTTCTTCTTCTTCCTCGACCTCAAAGATCTCAGCTTTCGATCTTTGTTTGGAGAGGTCCTGCTCAATCGCCAGCTGTGCAGGTAGGTCCGTCATAGACTTAATGTTGCCGTTCATTCTCAGAGATGTGGCAACCATGTCGAATGATGGAGGGAGACTTCCTAGTATGGTTGCGATCTGCATCCTCTCCAGAATTACGCAATCAGCAGCCGCAAGATCCTTGGCCATCAAGATCATCTTGTTCACGTGCTCGAGGACACTTTCAGATTCCTTCATTCTACACGAGTTGTACTTGTGTAGAAGAAGCTGGACGCTCACTTTGGATTTGGAGTGATATTTCTCCTTAACCGCGGTCCAGAGCTCGTAAGCTGATTCGCAGGTCTCAAAGACCCGAATCAGGTTCAGATCCATGTGGGTCAGCATAAAACTCCTAGCCCTATTATCTATTTTCTCCCACTGTTCGCGTGACCTAATTTCATCTGCAGTTGGATTCTCAGATTAGATTGGTCCAGGTTTGTCTATAATGGTGTGTATGCTATCATGCAACAAGCCATAGTAGATCTTTCTACTCCATAATTCGTAATTGATACCGTTCAGGTACTCAATTTTCCCTACCTCAGTGGCAATCATCTTGCTTGTCATTTTTGTTGATCTAATGAAATAAATATAGGTTTGTGTGAGGATGAGTACAAATTTAAAAACTTAACAAAATAACTATTAAGTATGGTTAAGTTGAAGGTGAAGCCTATTGTACTAAAGTTGAGCAATAAAAAAATTAATGGTGCAAGTGTGTTTTAATAATTAAGTTAACAACAAAAAAAACTACAAGGAATTACAAGCAATAAACCAAAGACCGACAAAAAATGCAATTAATTTTAATCAATTAAGCAGATGATTTAAAAAAATGATGAATTACCTACAAGTAACCGATTAAAGCAAAGAACGTTTTTTTAAAGGAATAAACCTGTGATTAAAAAAATAACACCTCTTTTTTTTAAAAAAAACTTTGATTTCTTAACTTCTTAATCAACAAGCAAATTAACAACAATGCTCTATTATGATTGAATGGTAATTAATAGCAACAAGTTAACAAGGTTAAAAAAACAAGCAACGATTAAGGGTATTTATGAGTTTTAGAGTCTTCACTAAAACTAGACAACTTACGTTAAACAAGAGAGGAACTTATTCAATTTTGATCCACACCTTTTTTTAATCCACAAGCAAAAAAAATTATTAATTCTTTTAAAAAAACGTGAAGAAAGAAGACAAAAAAATTAACTTAACCTTCAAGTTAAAAAACTTCACTTTAGTACACAACCAAAAAAACTTATTACATTTTTTAACGTAAATGAAGTACTCCCTTTTTAAAAAAAGTGTAAGAAAAAAATGGCCAAAAAAATTGAATGGTCGAATCTTGATTTAAAAAAAACACGTCACCAAACAAAAAGAAAGAAAAGAAATGTGACCTAAAACAAACACAGCAACCTCAAAACAAAACTTCCTCTTGAGAATAGGGAAAAAAAATAAGGGGTTTCTTGCAAAAGGAAAAACAATGACTTATTTTAAATGAGAACAGGGAAAAAATAAGGGGTTTTTAGGGTTTCGACTTGAGCTCCGAGAAAACACAAGCAGCGGCGGCGGCAAGGAAAGAAGGCGGACTGCAGCGGTGGTGACGACGAACGAATGGGATGAAAACGTCGAGCAACAACGTCAAGCTCTGATACCAGTCTTGGATTCATCGAGGTACACCTTCTTGTTTTGGCTGCGAGAGAGCGAGAGAGATGGAGAATATGTTAAGATGAGAGAGGGCTCCCTAGCGAGGGCTGTTCTTCGGTGATCGACTTCCATCTATGGAGGCCGTTATTTATAGGGCGTGAAATGCCCCTCGCATAGTCCGCCCTTACTCCCCCACGTTCGCCGGATCCCCGCAAGACTCGGTCTTGCCGAGACCGTCGGCTCCGAAACCGTCGGCGGTTCTTTGACCACGAGATCAAAATGGACTCGTTCTACACAACTTGTGCACATTCATATAATGTTTCATTGAGGGAATGTCTTTGGTAAAAATATATGTCAGCTGATCTCTAATTTTTTAAGGGAAAACGAAGTTGTTAAGCATCAATATTCTCTTACTAGGGGTAATATTTGGCGTTGGTGTAAGTTTTCGATAGCATCTGTAATGTCCCGGATTTAGGTTTCCGGTCCGTTATCGAGGAAAACTGGACATGACAACTTGTTGGGTACGGGCCCAAATGGACCCGTTGGCAACCACCGAAAATGCTTAAGCCCAAGTTGTCAAGTAGTAATCCCCATCACTTATAAACCACACACCATATTTCGTGAGTTTTAGATGTGGTACTAAGTTTAGAGGTATGGGTGTTACAACCTCCCCTACTTATATTCGCAACGTCCTTGTTGCAACATGACCCATCACTTATTCCCAGTGATAGTGGCGGCTGCATGCTCCGGTAGCCTTTTCCTCCAACCTCTTTGTAGGGGTGGCTCCACCTCTTGGTTAGCCTTTTCCACTATCAGAGGGAACATGGCTCTGATACCATTTGTAACGTCCCGGGCTTAGGTCACCGGTCCGTTATCGAGGAAAACTGGCCTTGACAACTTGTTGGGTTCGGACCCAAATGGACCTGTTGGCAACCACCCAAAATGCTTAAGTCCAAGTTGTCAAGTAGTAATTCCCACCACTTATAAACCACATCCACACTTCGTGAATTTTAGATGTGGCACTATGTTGGAGGTTGGGGTGTTACAACATCCTTTGAGAAAATCATCCAAGATTCCATCTTTAAGTCTCATCTTGTGGTTGGCTTTAATGGGAGTTTTTGCATAGTGATTTCTGGTGTAATTTAATCAGTGAGGGCAGTATTCCCTTCTTGGTCTCCTTGATTCTTCATCACTAGATGTAGATGATAAAACCATGGACAACATGATTATTTTAGGCCATACCCATGCTTTTTTTCCATCTCTCACCACACGCTAAATATTTCAAATCACATCAAAACAAGTAAGAATTCTTCACGTCTAATTGACGCATACGCCATATAAATGTGGTTGTAAGGAAGAGAGTAATTTTGAATGGGATTCATCTTGGCATCACGAGCATATGTCTCTAGATATTAGATCCCAAATTTTTGTGCACGTCTCTTTTCGAACTATTTACCGTTGTTTTCGCTAACCATGTACTTCATGACATAAACACAACTAAGTCTCACAGCATGGACACCTTTTAGGGATATTCAGAACTTCCAAAGCAACATTCTTATTTAGTGCATTCATTTCATCTTGTGTTGCTGCTTTCCATTCTGATCAATATAACTGTTTTTATTGGTAGAAGGGGGGTTGGTCTTTTTTAAGTGGGAGCCACTGTTTCTACTACCAGACCATTAGAGAGGTTATGGATCAATATAATTTGCATCTATAATCCTAAAAAAATTAGGAGCCCGCATGGAAGACATGAATCACCTGTAATGTGGACTCGAATGCGAGTATGTTGTATATTTCAGTATCATGCATCTTGGCATACAATCCCACTTGACCTTTCCTAATAGCAATTGATGTTCCCCATGGGATAGTCATGTCTGGGGACATTTCCCTCATACAACAACACTATGATAAAAACTAACATGTATCAACCATTTTACTTAGAAACCTAATTGTGTTGGAGAGGATATCTTGCACCCTGATTTTTGCTTTTTTTTATCCCAACTCCTTATACCATAGTCAATAACACTTTCATGAGAACCTACTCGTTAAGAGCTTTCCAATGACACTTGGCATTATCATGATTAACATTCGGATTATAAAGCATGAAAGTAAATTATGTAAAAGTTGTAAGTACATCAATGTTCATGGCCCCAACAATATGCATTTATCAAATATAAATAAAGACTAGATTTGCGTCGGGGGACTTCAAATGAGGTGTCTTTCATTAGTTAAGAAAAGCCAACGCTAAATTTAGGTATTTTTTATATATTATACAATTTGTTATGCTATATATTTAATACTAAATATTAGCATCACATGCACATCAAGATATAATTATGAAAATATTCCTTTCAATGAAAAGAATTATGAAAATGTTATTATATTGGATGAAAATGTTAATTATATATGGATGCTATATTTTACAAAATAATGGTTTATACTTTACAAAATTGCTACTATTTTTTTATTAAATTAGTGGTGGCCTTTAACAACTCTAGAAAGACTCATGTCATTTTAAGGGCTATGTGTGCGTGCGTGGGTGGGTGTGTTGTGTGCGCATGTGAGTGTGTGCGTGAGGGCAAGATATACGTGCCCATGGGCACTCATACTATTATGTGCCACTATGTTTCAAATATCCAAGTGCTAGTGTGAATGCGATCGTGCATTAATAAACAATTAATGGCTCTAACGGAATGAATCCAACATCACTTGATGGATGAGAAATATAACTCCTAATTATTTGAATTTTAAAACCGTTTTCATTTTGTAATATAAATTAAGATCAATAAACTTGCTTTATATTTTAATTAAAATAATACATGTTTTACCCATGGAAACACACAATTTTGTGTGGTCATGGGCACATTCTCATCTCTCTCTCTCTATACATACATACATACATACATACATACATACATATATATATATAGATAGAGAGAGAGAGAGAGATTGAGATTATCAAATGGATTTTGAACCCATTGGGTACGTAATGAGCATCATTTTGAGCCATCGGATATCCTCTCATGGCCAATATTATCCTTGTTTGTTAGCTTCCAACAAACATTTCCTTTTATTCCATAATAATTTCTCTCCTTATTTACATCATCATTTAAACCAAATTATCTTTAGATTTCGATCTATCGTGAATCCCTAAATTAGTGCATATGGTTAATAACTTGCATTATGATGAAGGTTGGTTATTAATTGTGATTGAATTGTAGTAAGATTAATAACTAATAATTTGTTCATATGGTTAGTAACTCAATTTCAAGTTACTAATTCCATCCTAATCATAAGGGAGAATATACTATTGATTCCAATTAGAACAAAATAATACTACGAAGGTAAATTACTGATCATTGTTATTGTATTATTGATCTTAAAAACAATCATTTACATGAGTATTACATATATTATTGATTCCTTGACTTTAGACATACTTTTGAAGTTTCCACGTACACAAATACATACATACTTTAGACATATTATTGGCCTTTCTTAACCTAGGAAGATCATGTCTCACTTGAAGTTCCCTCATACGTACACATATACATACATACATATAAACATACATACTTACATACATACATGCATGCGCGCGTGCACACAGAGAAAGTTTAGGGTTTCATGGTTTATGGGTTTCAAATTTTAGGGTCAGATGGGTTTAGGGTATCAAGGCCAGATATGTTTAGGGTTTCTAACTTCGTAATGGATAAGGTGTAGGGTTTGAAAATCGACTGCTTGTACTTTGTTTTCCATGTTGAAGATCTAACATACATGTGTTGAAGATGGGTTGATCTGGTGGCCACGAAGGTATTCTGACAGTGTGCGTAAGATATGGTAATGTATGAAGGGATCCAAAGGAGATAAGTATATGCTTTGGAAAGAAATGAAGATTGGGCGTGATGCAGGCACCACCTCCTAGTTCGCTCTTATTGAATAAATATTCGATGTGGTTCTATGGGATCCAGATTGTGCGATCATGTTAAGTACATTGATATTAAGAACGAGAAAGAAATGATGGAGATGTTCAACGCACAAAAGTCAAGATTGTGACTGAGATGATGGAAATAGGGGTTCTAAGTTATTACGCAACGAAGGAGTTCCTTAGCAAGGAGAACTAAGATGGTGAGGGCAAGCCTGGAATGACTGCAATTAATCACGAAGATACACCTGGCGTCGCAAATGATATGTATGCACAAGAGCCTCATTGAAGCAAAATGGATCCCCATACCCGTAATGTCGACATTGATTGTGGCGGGAGCGGAAGTGGCGAAATGAAGTTTGACCTTTACACATGATCAATTGGATCAAGACATGAGTGAGATATGGATAGAGAAAAAGGTTTGGAAATAGCTTGATTCTGAAGTGAGGAATGGTGATGGTGGAACTATAGGGGTGGACTAAAGCTGCATTCGAGGTGTTGATGTCACTGAGGGTGGGCATGGTACATCTGTGTGGCTGCAAGTAGGATTGGCGTTGTTGACGATGTTGGTAAAGAGGGTGAGCATGATGTTGGCAAAGAAGGTGATCCTATTATAGGAGAGGTGGCCAAAAGTGTGAACATGGGACTTGGTTGTACTGATGGGGTAATTGGTATTGGTATTAGTGAAGAAGGTGGGGATGGTACAAAGTGGGATTGGAAAATTTGGAGATGATGATGAAGCAATTGGGATTGTTGTTGGTGAAGAATGTGGGCTTTGTACTGCTAGCGAGAATGTTGTTGAAGGAAGTTGTGTAGGATTGCTACAAGTCAAGGTGTTGGGGCTGCAGTGGGTAAAGACACTTCCTCTTGTCTTGGGCTCGATGGTATGAGAGATTTTGATATGGGGATCAGGGAGCCTAAGGGTCAAGAAGAAAATATTCTTACCGTGGCTCCTCGGAGGAGTAGAAGAGCATGTGTTCGAACGATGACCTATCATAGGTCTAACAATCACATATAGGCCATATCAACGATTGTGAAGATGACCATTCGAGTTGGTCATGTTTTAAGATATTTTGATTCATCTGATAGCAATTATAGTGTTATTGAAGATGATGTTGAGGAGAATTGTGACCCTCTGCCCCTTCGACTACCGAAACTGATGGGACAGGAGCATCGGAACTACGATCCACATACGCTCATGATCTATGATACTCAACAAACCTACTAATGCACATTAGATTAACACTTGTAATATATATATATATATATATATAATGACATGAGGCTAATGTAAACTAAAATGTAAAATTGCAACATCCATTTAGTCTCGTTAATAATGTCCAACATTTCCGTGTCCACAAAATAAGATACAACATATAACTAAAAAATGTGTAGCAAAAGCTCTTTAGATATCTCAGTACATTATCTCTCAAATAGAACAAATAATAAGACAGAAGAAATTAAATTACTATAAGTAAAACACACAACGTCTGATGCAAGTATGACATACAAAGTCCGATCTCCTCAAAAATCACTATTGCTATGGCTACTGCTTGGCTACACCTGTTGGACATGCGAGCCCACGACGAGCCATTATGCAATAAATGTTATTGCAATTATCATTCCCTGATATGTAATGAAGAATAACTAATTTGTATAATAGGTCCCGTAGTACAATTAAGGTTATATACTATGGTCATCTTAATGATCATACAACTGTTGATTCACTTGTTGAATCATAGAGGCTAGTACTTGGATGAATATCTAAAGAGTTAGATTGAGAACTCATCAAGCACCGCCATATGGTTATTAAGAAATGATCTCCAACATGAGTAGGAGATGGCGAACCTTTCTCTTTTGGATGATATCCGACCGATCTCTTGATGCAAGTCATATGCATAGGAATAGAGATTCAACGGTGTTAGATTAGTTAGGTCAAAGAGTTGACTTAACGATATCGAGATAACCAAATACCTATGTCGTATGCTGTCACGATATAGGCACACATCCTCTGACTGGAGACATATGTGTTACTATATGTTTGAGTATGTGCATTTTACAGACCGATAGGTTGATGGCCTAATCAAGGTCTATACACCGGTGCACTGGTGTGCATACAAGAGCATATGCGTAATACGATCTCTCAAAGGGATCATAGATGTTCATTTACTGAATCGGAAGATATGAGTTCACTCATGAGATATCGGGATCAGATTCTATGCATGGTCATCTCGCTTTGGAAGCTTGAATGAATTTGTAAGGTTTGATATATGTTTTTAGAAAGTGTATGATCAACAATTAGGTATGATATATGCTTTTAGAAAGTATATGAGCGATACCAACTCCCAATGAGCAAATGAGAAACTTAATGATAAAATCCTGAAGAAGACAATCTAAAAAGATCTAAAACTTCGGGTTTATTCTAGGTCTTCCAGTATGTAGGATGTACATGTATTAGGAATACCTGAGGGTGACGTAATCATAAACGATTGTATAACCATGACGCTTCTATTCTTAGGAAGTGATGAAACATATTTGGATTCTAGTGACTCATCTCAATAAAGAAGTAATCTGATCTTGCTCCAAATGTTAGACAGTAATCTGAATGTGATTCAGATGCATTAAGAGGATTAGATTTATGTTTTTATTTAATCAGACATCTATGGGAGGTTTCCGAGATCTGGATTTGAAATGTGATCTCAATATCCAAGTTACTATACGTGGAACATACAATTGCCATGTCCTTATCTCCAAGCATCCGCGGAGAAAGTACATTACCTTGAAAGAGTTCAAGGATAATTTCACTATTGACATATGTATTCGAACATTAAGAAAATTGATAATTAAATGTGATTTAATTATCATGAATAATATGAATTTGATTCATATTATAAGGAGAGTTATCTAATAATTAAATATGATTTAATTATCAAAGATGTGAATAATGCTAATGTGATTTATACTATTTGGGCACTTGAGAATAGAGATCCAAGATGATTAAATGTGATTTAATTATCATGGATATGAATAATGTGGATAACACTATCCACATTAATGATATGCATATTGTAAATGTGATTTACAATATATACAAGAGAGATATTTGTAAATATCATTTACAAATTAAATGTTGATGTGAATTGGATTCACATTGGACTATTAATTGAAAATGCAATTTACATTTTATTTTGGGTTGTGAATTGATTCACAAATTTCCAATAGCATGATTACATTATTCACAAAATAATTATGAATTATTTGTGTGAATAAATTTGAAATAAATGTTGTTTTAAATTGTGGAGATTTTCATGGAATAATGTAATCTCATTGATTATGAGGAGATAACACCTTCCTTAAAGGCAGGGTGGACGGCCACAAACTCCTATTAGGAATGGGCGGTCGTCCCCAATTTATAGAAGGATGCTAATATCCTTCCTATTATCTCCGTGGATAATTGATTTAATTTGAAATTAATTTATATTGATTACTAAATATATATTAAATTAAATTAAATTAATTGTTGTTGTGTTTTTACAACAAAATCATGGCCACTGAAAGAAACACAAATCAATTTCATCCATTGATTTTGTGTTGTCCATTGATTGAGATACATAGACTCCCAAAATACTATATAAGAAGAGATAACAATTTATCTTCAAAATTACAATAACTAACTCTCTCTCTCTACATGCCAAGTCTCTCTCTCTCTCTCTCTCTCTCGCTTATTGTAGCCGCCCACCATGGAGCCCTAAAGAGAGTCACCATTGCCCCCGTATCGCCTTTATGCCGCCAGATCATTTTCTCATGGATCTTCGTCTCCTTCGGCGAGCCTCGCTCATGAAGATGTTAGATCTCTTGAGACAATATTAGGAGATTCACCTTTTGAACCATCAACATGGATTGCGAGTAACACACATTTCATCAACACGCTCGCAATTGTCTCCTCCGCTGATCGGACTTGAGAGAAGAGGTCTCTTCATTTAGAGACTTGATCGCAACAACGCTTCAAGAGGTAAACCTAATACTTATTTGTTATTTAAATGAAATGACCTAAGAAATGTTCTTGGATTATGTGATTTTATCATTTAATTTTTTAAGTTCTGCTGCCCGGGCAACTAATATGACTAGTTGCTTCCGATCGTATACGATGCGATCAACATACTTCCGTGATGTGCTTAAGGATCTTCCTATATCCTTCAAGTGGTATCAGAGCCAGGTTAGAAGTTTAGGATATGATCCTTAAACAAAAGATGACTTGGACATTTTTTAGTTGTGCGAACTTTTATCGTATTTTATTCACGTAGTCCTATTTTGTGTGATTTTTTGCCCTATTTAAATATATTCAAACTCAAAATTATCACTTGAATTATATTCCCATTAAATAATGAAACGAAGGGACTTGAGTTTGCATGATTTGGGATCTGTTTTCTCAAGTTATGATCATTTTAGTGAACATATATCCATTGTTTTGGGGATTGCGAATCTTGACATGATTAAAGAGTTAATTACAGTTTTAAAACACCTAAAAATATTTGTTATTACTTAAGCTCTATTATGAATTAAATTGGCAAATTAAATAAACTTATTTTGTATGATTTGGATTTAAATTGATTGAGATATGCTAATTTTAGTAAATGAGGTCATTACTGAAAATTACTTTCCTAATCAAGAACCTTGTGATTGTTATTTAATCAATTAATGAAATTAATGGTTAATTTCTTGAAATAATTATTGGTGAATATTTATGAAATATTTATGATGATTATTTCCTTAAATGACATTGCAATAATCAACATGATAAGTAATGATCTTGATCGAGTTGATTATAATGAACTTTCTAACAAACGTTTGCTTGAATAGTATTGGAGATTTGTTTAGCAAATCTCCTTATAATATTAATCAAAATAATTTTGATAACTATTATATGGTATAACTTCGATTGAAAGATCGATTATCAACTCAAATACAAAATGATCAAAGCCACATTATCCTGACCTGAGGTGGATATGGTGTCTAGTCGGGGATAGTTGGGTAGCAGGTTGATCCATGAACGGTCTTTCCCACTCCTATCGGTATTGGCCTTGACAACATGTAAAGAAATGATAATGCTTGAAGCGATCATGATGTATTTTTCTAATTATTAACATTTGAATAATACGTATTTTGAGATTATACCATCCTTCAAGTAACAATTAAAAATTATTGATTGATTGATTGATTGTATTGATAATTGATTTAATATGGTTAAACGAATTAGATCTAATTATACACTCTATTATGAATAGAGTGGTAATTCCCTAGGAAGAATTAATTATGTGAATAAGATTCATAATAATTAATTAGATTTTGAACATGATATGAAGGATCACATAAGTGACATCCATGGTCTTCTGTCAAGACGAAGGGTTCCATTGTCAGGGATTGTATGCAGGAGAAAAAAATGCCTATCCGAAGTGACAGCTCCTGCATACAAGTGCATCTGGATCGCACTCTTTTCTTCTCGAAAGAGTAAGGTCGTACACGTAGTGACCCCAATATCGGTTCTTCACATTATTGAGATGATATTGAATTGCGTATAGTGAGTGTTACTCTTGTTAACGGTTGATTCAATTAACGACGGGTCAACATCGCCTTAGGGGTGGAGGGCCCGGGTGTTAAAGACCGAATTGAAAAATGCAAGTTGGACTTGTTAGGTGGAATGAGTTCCTAATTTTTTATCCGAGTTACATTTTCTCATATTATTGAGATGTAACAAATGTAAGAAAAGAGATCTCAGATCTTGGCTGAGGTATAATGGTAAGTATATATCTTACATTAAAAATGATTAGTCGAATGAACTTTCAGTGTTGACAAGGCAATACAACTTTGATATAAAAATTCTTAAATCAAAGTAAAATATACATTTATATATTTATGCAAATTATCTTATTATAGATAACATACATTAAATCCACTCAATACTATACTCAATAATAACCGGTAAATTCTCATGAATTGGATTCATGATCTACATAGTGTACTTGCAGTTGGACAACTAATGTATGTGGTTGTATTGTGCAAGTTTCCTCATAATAATGTGGAATGACAATTAAAAAGATAATATGATAAAAACCTAGGGTTTGTGTGTCTCTATAGTCTTGATCTCTCATCAAATGTACTTTGGAAGTATCATGTCGATTATAGTAATTGCCAAATAATCCTTATAGAACCTAAGAAGATGTTTTGGCATACATATGCGCTCTCGATATTTAATCATGAATGACATGGTTCACTGCATTATGCATTATGGTGGCTCAAAGAGATGATGTACTCAAAATGTTTGAGTACCTACCTGAACCAAAGTCTTTTAGAGTTTAGATGGATGTAGATGCGATGAGAGTCATCATTCTACTGTCTATACTCGTCATTCATGAAGCTTCATAATATTCATATTGCATGAATTGAATGAAGCATGTATAAATGTTGAAATACTCTTATATTGAAATTCTTTGAATTCAATATAAGAGATCCTTTGTCTTAAGCAATGGTTGTTTATAAATAAAGAGAATATAGTGGAAGCATGGGACTGACCCAAGTAAGAAGGAAAGTCAAAAAATTGACCGTAATTCCGTAGCTTCCATATGACATCCAAGAGTTGGATAAATGCTAATAGTGCAATGTACTGATAGTGTGACTATCTAGACTATCTAAGATCCTTAGAGAAGGATCCAAATAGTGTATCGGGATATTATATATCTACATATAATCATTGAAATTGACTTGCTTATTGGATAAGATCAAAGTCTAAATTGTATCTCATTCTTCTAATAACACTTACAATCGGTTGCATATGTTTTAGAAGATTAGAAAATTTCGATCATAAGGTTTAATAGTCAATCACATAGATATTGATGCAATTGTTGCAACAATCTCTATTGGATAGATAGACTTCATATTTTCATTGGGAGAGCCCTTGGTCTTAGAGAATGTTTCTATGACCTAGATATTAGGATACATTCGTTGTTTATTTCTTAATGTTGGAAATGAACATGTATTATGGAATGGACCTATCATAAAGAGTTATGATGGATATATTTCAGATAGTAGTCTAACATTTAGAGGACTCTACTAAATTAGAAAATTAATGAATAGTGCATTCTAAAAATTAAACCTTAAAAGATCAATAGAGGATGAAGATCATCTGACAATGATATGGCATCAAGCCTTGGACATAAGTCTATCAATGAGATCAATAGACAAGTAAGAGATGAAACTTTAGAGTATCTGAAATTTCAAATCTTACATACTTGTGAGTGTTATATTCAAAGTAGAAATATCCAATGTACCCTTCTCTGGGAATGGTGTTAGATGCCAATGTTTTCAAGATCTCATACATATTGATGTATGTGGATCATATGTGTCATAATAAATATTAATGATATGTGATATCAATTGATGATATTTATGATATGAGATTTCTTTTCTTCACATTAGAAATTTTTGAAATGTTCAAAAATTTCATAATTTGGTTTAGTTACAAAGTTTGAAGGAAGATGACATGAATTTGATCTAACCTAGGTAGTCAGTACCTATTAGATGAACTCATGGAATACCCTTTAGAAAAAGGAATACCATTCTGATCTCAATCCTTCTGATGCACCTAAACTCAATAGAGTTGTAGGGAGATACAATTGGATCATGTGTAACATGATTTAATTAATGATAAATATTAGCATAATTACCTCTTAGTTTCCAGGTATGTATATAGTAGAAGACTACTATATATATATACTTAATAAGATTCCATGCAAACCTAAATTCGAAAACCCTCATAAGCTATAGTTTGGAACCTAGCCTTGTGTTGGACACTTGAGGATTTAGGATTACTTGGTCCATGACCATGTCATGGATGCAAGTTAGCTGGAATCTAGCACCTGAGAGTGTTACTTCATTAGAAAAATAAATGATGATATTGGATATCTATTTTATGACCTTGAGATTCTTAAAAGATTTCATCTTTAAGGATATGATTCTTAAAGGATGACTCTCTTGAGAATCAAGATGAAAATGAATAACCCACCGAGAATATTCATATGTAATAGTCCCAGGGGTTTATAATTGAGGAAAGCAAGGTGTACAAGCTAAAGAACTCCATCTATGAACTCAAATAAGCTTCTTGTAGTTGGAACATCAGATTTGATGAAATTATAAAGGTTATGATTTCAGATAGAATCTCGATGAACCATGTGAAGCTTAGTGGGAGTGTCATTGTGTTCATCGTGCTAAATGCAGTAAAGTCCTAATCATTTGGAATGATATAAAGATAATAATAAGTGTTTTATAATCTGGTTGTTTCCATATCTTGAGATATGATCTCAAAGATACCTCTTAGATCTTAGTTCTGAAGTTGTTCAGAAGCAAAGAGAAGAGGGCATTGGGACTATCAAATGAGTGGTACACCTTGGATAAGTTCCATTTTTTTGGAAAATTAAAAAAAAAAGGTGTCTTTCCCTTAAGCATTTTGGGTGGTTGTCAACGTATCAATTTGAACCTGAATGCAACAATTTGTCAGGAACAGTTTTCATCGATAATGTACCGAAGACCTAAAGCCGGAACATTACAAATACTGCTTATTTATTAAATGATATGCGAGTGCATGTCAAATACTGCTCATTTATTAAATGCAACGTCTATGAATGATGGATGCACAAACTTGTACATGTTTGGGAATATACTGATATGGACCCGGAACCCAAACAGTTGACATCGACAAAAGAACAGATTATATGAATGGGAAAGAGAGAAAGCCGTTCTTCGGTGGTGCAGGAAATGTGTTAGGTTTGATGGAAAGTGCCACCTGCATTGTATAGAAAAAGTTGTACCAAATCGAAACAATTGGTCAATTATAGGCATCTCTCACCTATCTTTCGTGGGGATATCGTTGCAGGATAATGACATGTAGCCAACCAAAGTGTAGTGACCTTCCTCCCACGTCTCATGGTGTAGGAAAATGGGAAATTTATCTGGAGGCCCCCGTTTATTTTTATCCACTTTCAGGATACTGTGCGAAAGGGATATTGGTTTTGGACCCCTTGCGATTTTTTGTTTAATCGATACCTCGATAGTATAATACTAGTCATTACATAGAAATTGATGGAAGGCGAGCAACAAGCTGCGCCGTCAATCCTTTTTGAATGGTAAAATTCAATTCTTCGAAATGCAACATTCATAGATTTAGGAACCATAACATTGTTATGCATATTTTTTTAGATCCTCTTGAGGAGCTTCACTGCTTCACTTGCCAAAAACCTAGGGATGAGCAAAAAATCGGGCCGGCCCGACCCAGTTCGATGCCCGATCCAAGTAAGCTCGTGTCCGGCCCGAGCCCGCGATAAAACTGAGTGGGCCTCGGCATATTTTTAAGCCCGAATGCCTTGTTGGGATGGGCTCGGGCTAGCTCAGACCCGAGCCCGAAGCCCGCGGGTCGGCCCGACTAAAAGCCTGAGTTGCGGCCCGATGATGACATTGACTTTTTTTCTCTGTTAATTCAAGTAACTATATTATTTTGATTCGTTTGCCATGCTGCGAATGGATTCTAGAGATTAAAGTTTACATGAAAAACAAGTTTGGTGCGGAAATATTTTTTTCAAAGTAAGTTTCGTTGATATTTGCACTGATAAAAGTTTTAAATAACTATATTACTGATCTTGCTTGTTGACTTGTTTTTCAAAGCAACATTATTGGCTAACAGTCTTAATCAAGTTAGATTTGGGATTTTTTTTAATTTCCTAACAGTTCATATCTACCAATGGAGGGTAATGGAATCAATTCCTGATTTTTTGCGGTTAAAGTAGCTTCTAAAATTAGATTTGACATTTTCAATATAAAATTGTAGGGCCAGCCCGAACCGGCCCGACCCATTTTCTAGCGGGTCGAGGTCGGGCTTGGGCCACAAGTGAAGATTTGGAGCGGGCCTAGGCCCCACCCGTGGGCCCGATATATTTGACGGACTTGGGCTGGGCTGGGTTGGGCCCGACCCGACCCGACCTGGTGCTCATCCCTACAAGAACCTAAATGTATCAAAATTAAAGGGGATGAATACATGTTGATTGTCAATACACGCCTTCTCATGCTTAACTACTTTAGCTGAGGTAGCTTTTTGTGCAGCGTATCTCGCAACAAAATCACTCTTTATCGGACCCCCCAATGGAGAAACTCCAGTCAAATCGACACACGCATGTTTTCCTCCAACCCGTCCATATATTAAAACATCTGTTGGTCTAAGTGTCGATCTTCCCTCCTGTGGATCAGTCAAAAAAATCACCGGTGCTTCTTTTTTTGAAGCAACCCCCGCATGTCTGAGTACATCAAAAAAGACATCCCTGACAAAATCGTATTTATATTTAAAACCTGGAAGTTCATGATAATGGACAACATGCTCTCCAAAAGCATCTAAGTATGATTTGTGGCATACTGGGCAAGCCTCATCTGCTGAGAATAGAGGAATCATGAGGTACGATATTCAATGGGTGATATATGCATTGCAAGCCCCTCAATAGGAATGGTAAGAGGGAAATCTTGAGCATGTTATCTTGTAAACATCGCTAAATTGCTTTTTATCTAGTAGTCATGTCAAACTAAACTTCCATTTCTTTTACGATTTTGCTAAAAAAGAAACTTGCCAAAGCATTCTGGGCTTGAGGGGGGATGGTATCCTTACTAGAAAAATATGTAAGATCAAGAGATGGGGGTGCGACATGTAGGCCTTCCAAAGCATTAAGAAAATTAGAATCCATACCATGTATCCTGTTGTCTCGTAGCATGTGGTCTTGGAGCATCTATGATTGAGCTTTGAAGGCCACAAAAGCATATGAAGAAGCCTCAATAACCGAATACAGACCTAAACCACATAGTCTGATGGGTAGCGACGCCATTCGCCTTTGACGGTCACCAAAGAAAGGACCTCCACAAACCACAATATCCTCAATAGCTCCGTGTAACCCTTTGTCGAATCACGTAGCCACCTATTCCATGTATGCAGGTTGACATGTCAGTAAGCCAAACATAAGCTTAGCAGTATCCATACAAGATCGTAATAGAAGTAGCTCACATTGTGGATCATCCAACTGGAGAAGTAAATGCATTAAGTCAACGGCTTTGGTGGCCTTCAACAAAGCCAAGGCTTCAATAAAGTCTATCCCTACTCACTGCTCCTCCAAGTAACTTCACACCTAGCACCTGCCTCCTCCAAGTAACTTCAATAAATTCTAGTTAGTTTTGCGGTTTTGTTTTTTTTTTTAATAAAAGATCGTCATTTCATTCATCTAAAATGAAAGAAAAAAGACGTGCGTGGACATCACAAATAGTGTGCAGACCACAAGGACAACATTTTTTCAGGTGGCCAATAGGAACAAAACAAAAGTGAAAACCCCAAAAACGTTCTAGCACAGACCTTTGTTTATCGAGGATTGCTCGAGACCAATAAGATGTGTGCCAAACTAACCGGAGTTTTTTAAGGTTAGTATAAAGAGCTAAGACGAGCCAAATCCATAGATACGCCATAGAGAGGCAAACTTCATTTTTCGCTCGAGACCAATTTCCTTTCTTTTTCTTTTTTTTTTTATATAAAATGGTAATTTGCGAGATTTGAACCTTGATTGTTTTTAGACAGAAGATACACTGTTCAATCACCAGATCATTATAAGTGGGTTCCTTCTTTGGATTTGGAACAATAATAGATCGTCTTGTTCGAAGTTACTTTCAAAATTACCCTTTTAACGACTCTGTTTATGTAGAATGCTCTATGCCTTCTACCCGTAGGCTCCGTTTGGTTGCAGGGTTGGACATGGTTGGGTTGGCCCAACTCGAGATACCTCTCAGCCAACCCTCCCAATCCTCATCACAGTTTACTATTCACAGGGGTACCCCAACCCAACCCAACCCAACCATGTCCAACCCTTCTTTGTCTTTACATCTCAGGCGATGTCGACCACTCTGCATGTTGTTGTGCATTGTAACTCCTATCGTTTGGCGATGCTCTCTAACCCTCTGTCTCGGACGACAACTTTAGTTCAAGTTGACACGATGTAGTATCTCATCTCAAACGTAGTCTCACATAGAATATTTACAAAATGACGACGACTTTGACTTGAGTATTGTGAGTTGTTAACGAATGCAATTGAATCCAAATCCAAGAAATTGCCATGGCCAATTTCCCCTGATAATGATTTGCATGAAGTCTAACACATCAGAATTGGTATCAGAGTTGGTTATATATGTAATAGTGGAAAGGCTATTGAAAGGTGGAGCAATCGCTACAAAAAGATATGATAAAATGACTACTAAAAGCATGCAAACTGTAACTATTAATGGGAATAGTTGATGGACAAAGTCATAAGAGAGGGGGATTAGTACTTGATATTTGATAATTTAAGCTTAATAATATGGAGTGGCCTTCAATGAACCCAATGGACGTGAACTCGATAAGTTGGTGCTGTATTCTTAACTACAGCATGACTTGCTGTAACTCTTCTTTTTTTGCATTTTTTTTCAAATATCTAAGCGCATGGATCGGATGTATGCATGTTTTTCTACATACACACCTAGTTTGTTTTGATCGGATGTTCCTAATTATCTTATCTCAAAGGTCAAAGAAAATGCTAAATTAAAAATTGTTTTTAAGTCTAACTTATATTGACTTTTTCTTTCACCTTCGAGATAAAATACCTAGGAACATCCGATCAAAACAAAACTAGGTGGGCACGTAGAAAAATATGCATACATCTGATACATATGGTTGCATTTTTGAAAAAAAATCACAAAAAAAGGAGTTACTGCATGCATACATCTGCTCCCCTGATTCTAGGGATGAGCATGGGCCGGGTCCTGAAGGGTTCAGGCTCAAGCCCATTTAAAAACATCGGGCCTTGGGCTGGGCCTAGGCTCGTAAAATTTTTTTTAGCTCGGCCCAAGCCCAGGCCGACCCATATATTGGTGCTAGGTCGGACGGGTACACAATCTTCATATTTGACCACAATCTTCTCTTACGAGAGACGAAATTTCAATATTTCTATGCTCTTATCTCCGCTTCTCTTACAGCTAGGTTCTCTAAAAAGGAAAAAAAGCTCCCTTCTTCACCGAAAACCTCACATTTTCTGCTTAATTAGACACCAAATGCTTGTCCATTAGCAAATATAACTTTTATAGAAAACATCGATGCATCCACCTCTCCCATCTTTAAGCTAGATGACAACTTGAACCCTTGGTAGACTCATTGGTGGAGTTTAGCAATTTCTGTAATCCTTTATTAGCAATTGTTCTGTAACACAATTCATGTTTTCCTTTTGATTTTTTTCATGTTTATACAAATTTTACATTTCTTAATCCTGAGGGTTGCAATAGCAGAAGCTTTCTTATGAAAAAGATCACACACTAGAATGAAGACATCACTTTACCCAACTAAAAAATCCATCTAAATACCACCTATATGTAGGAATACCAGCCGGCAATAACCTTTTCGTCTAATCAAAAGGAACTTAGGTGCAGGGCATGGGGATTGGTTTGGGCTAGGCAGCGGGCTAATATCGGGCTGGGCCCTCGGGCCGGATCAGCCCAAAAAAATTTCGGGCCCAATACTTTGGCCCAAACCCGACCCATTATCCATTTGGGCTTGGGCTGGGCCGGGTTTTTCGGGCTGGGCTTCGGACTGGCCCGGACCGGCCCAGCCCAGTGCCCATCCCTACCTGATTCTAGGGATATTTTGCATTCGATGCCCTGCAAAAACTAGCTATTAACATTGGAAGCCCATTTACAGTTAAAAATCCTCTGGAGGCCACCCCAAACATGGGTCAAATCCAAAGTTGAGACCCGATGATAAATTTTTCCCAAGAAAAATCAATCAATCAATCAATTTAATTAATTGAGAGTTGTGTTATGTCGGTTTAGTTGTATTCTTAAAATATCCAAGGTAACACTGCGACAGGTTGACCGGTCAAGTATTATTTTATGGTCTTTTAAATTTAAGCCCACCTCGAAGGTTTAAATTATGAATTACCCCTATGCAATTCTTACACAGAAGTTAACAATGTTAAGCTCCCGCAAGAAAATCATCCTAAAGTTTTGGGAAGATATTCTACCTTCAATTCTAATGACCAATGTTGGGTGATCATCTCTATCGATCGAGCCAGAAAAATTATATCATGATTCCCTTGATATTTGAAAAATGAATCCGGGCCAAGCTTTCCTCGAGCTCGATAATGAGTTATGGGTTTTACTTTTAGCTCGATAGCCGACTCCTCAGCTAGTCAGCTGCTCAATGAGCCAACTCGAATTTGAACAAGCAAGTTCTGAGCAGTCGAGCCGACTCACGGATTAATAGATGGTTAAATCGAGCGAGCCCGTCAACCTTAACTAGCTGGAAGTTCGGATTGAACTTGACTTGTGCTTACCGGGCCGAATTCACAAGCTAATTAACGAGTTGAGCCTATTGAGCTCGAGCTTTCCCGGTAGTTCTGATGTCTTTACAAGATCGACAATATCTATGAATCTGCTAATAAGTCGTTTCATGTCCATCTATCACTTTCTTGTGAAAGACCAAATTGACTTGTTTTGCCATAAGTACTACCTCCATCGTCTCTGTTCATAGATATGAAGTCTATAAATATAGCTTGGCTAAAATGTCATGTGATTCAGTAAATAAGATATATATTCCATTGTTGCTAGATCGATCCATATGATTATGGTTCGATGAAGGATGGGCCAATAATGGGATTTTTTTCGATAAACAAGAAACTTCAGATTAAGATGCTCTGTAACGGATCAAAATAAGTTAAAATCAGTACGAACTCACTTGTTTTCTTGCTCAGACGGCTTCTTTCGTTGAATATGTGTCGAACTATGCAAGCGATACCGAGCTTATTTTAAGCTATTCATTTCAG
Organism: Ottelia alismoides; assembly: GCA_037367405.1. NCBI lineage: Eukaryota > Viridiplantae > Streptophyta > Magnoliopsida > Alismatales > Hydrocharitaceae > Ottelia > Ottelia alismoides. Next base: position 626,876 of record JAZKJV010000427.1, read on the forward strand.
CTTGCTCCAACTCAGCCCGATAATCAATCCATGAGGCAGCCTAAATCCTCGTTCGAAACTGGTTTTCGCTTGTTGCATCTGCTATCGGTGAAAGATCACAATGACCTCTTGATGCCGGGGTAGACAAACTGAACCCCGACGAACTTCTATAATTTCGGTTCAGCTTGTTTAGCATATATAAGAGTTCCGGTTCGCAACAAGATGAAGATGCTCAGATTTGGTTCGGCTCGATCCTGATTCTCGAAGGTTCGATTTAGAAGTAAATCTTCAATAATGTTGGTTTTATGCTCATTCTTGTTTCGACTAAGGTGAGTATTAATCAAGTAAGCTGAGAAATATTCACGGGAAGATACGAAGAACACATGAAGAAGTTTGTAATATAAAATGCTAGCATGGTCATCGATGTAAAGCCACATATTTGCAGTATATAGACGTTGTAAGTTCATCGATAGAATCAACATATTATTAAAAAGGGTAAATTACAATTTGGATCTCTATCTATGGGTCTGATCTCAGAATGGGTCCCGATCTTTAAATTGTAACGATTCGGGTTCCAGGACCATTAATGTAAGGAACTTTTTGGGGCTAATGACGAGTATGCCCTTATTTAAAAGTTGGAACCCAACCCTCATTCCCTTCCCAACAAGGGCATATTCGTCATGAACTCCAAAATTTCCATTTCCTAAATGGTCCTAGGACCCGAATCGTTATAATTTAAAGATTGGGACCCATTCTGGGATCGGACCCATAGATGAGGACCCAAATTGTAATTTACCCTATTAAAAATAACGCAACAAGTTGGTCTTGAGTTTGGTATTTTAATAAAAAATTTCAGGTGGAGCATCGAGGAACATGCAACTCATGGAAATGCCACGAATCCCAACCCAACTATTAGACAAGATTACGCGAATCATTGTTTTTGTGATTACTGACCAAAAACGTGGATCTAGTTATTTGGGTTGGCTTAGGTTGGACTTGGAATAAGAACTTTCAGAGGATTAGTACAATGGGTTTTTTGTGAATATTAGATATTTGAATTATTAGGAGGGTTAAACAGGTAAGTACGGTGTGATCTAATATTCTTTATATGTTATATTGATTAAGGGTAATTATTATAATATGTTTTGATGTTGACTGTTTTGATTAAAACGTGCTTATAAATATAATGATAAAAAGTTGAAATATGGGACCCGCACTATATACCCTTGAAATTAGACCTGGCAAATGGGTCGAGGACCAGTCTGCTCTCAGGTCGCTCATGGGCTGGACTTGGGCCAAGAGATTTTATGAACGAGCCGAGCTGACTTGACACGTTCTCTGGCCTACCCATCAACTGGACGGACCGTGGACATGTGATACAAAATCCGACCCGATCTGCACATATAAAAATATGGGTTTAAAATTACATTTTAGACACATTTATATAATATACTTCAAGTTTTTTGTTTTACATTATCAATATTACATCGTATTCTATACAAGTAACACCTATTATTGTTACTTAGATTTAGAAAGATTAAATGGTGCTAAAAAACTTAATTATCTCTATAAATTAGATTAGAAAATTAAGAAAAAATACTTTACGTTAGGCCCGTGGGTTGGCTCGGCCCGATCCAATCCTGGATCGGGCTTGGGCCTTGGAGTACAACCTGTGGATTGGCCTGGCTCGGATCTTGGACATGGGGTTTTAGAACCCCGACCCGTTCAGCCCGACCTGTGGCCCGACCCACACTTTGGCGAGGTCTATTTAAAATTGGGTAAATTACAATTTGGGTCCTCATCTATGGGTCCGATCCCAGAATGGGTCCCAATCTTTAAATTGTAACGATTCGGGTCCTAGGACCATTTAGGAAATGGAAATTTTGGAGTTCATGACGAATATGCCCTTGTTGGGAAGGGAATGAGGGTTGGGTTCCAACTTTTAAACAAGGGCATACTCATCATTAGCCCCAAAAAGTTCCTTACATTAATGGCCCTGGGACCCGAATCGTTACAATTTAAAGATCGGGACCCATTCTGGGATCAGACCCATAGATAGAGACCCAAATTGTAATTTACCCTTTAAAATTAGCTAACACTGATGGGTTGGGTTGGAATAAGCTCCTTTCAAAAGGTTGGTAAAACTGGCAACCTCTTTGAGATAAGTAGTATTTAGATGGTTAGGATCAGGGGCGGAGCCAGAAATTTTGTGTAGATGGGGCCAAGTTTTAATAAATTAAAATACATATATAGATAGTTCAAAATTCTTACATTAAAAAATGATGATTGATGTTTAAGAGAAGCATATTAACTTATTGGTTAATAGCTTAGATGTGCACAACCGTACCAAAATTGTTTTCCATACGACGTATAAAAACCGTGATCAGATTTTTCATTCCGATTTCTTTTAAACTACTATCTATAACACTTTAAAAATATCTACTATACCTCCGAGAAGATGCGCAGTTTGGCACCATTGGGAAACCATAAGATCTGGAAAAGATACTTCGATGGGGTTCTTGTGCCCATTAAAAGAGTTGATTAATGCAAAAGTTTGGAGTTAATGGAGGGATGAGTTGTCAATATGGATGTTCACGGGTGGATATCCAAACTGTTTCTTCGTGATCTGCCCCGACTCATCATCAGAGGGACATGCATTGACCTGACCTATTTCGATGGGTATCTGGTTCTAAAGGGTACTGGCGTTACATGGATAGATTGCAGGCACTCACAAATATCCATGTAACAGTATGAAATATTATCATTTAGTTCAAATCATTATTACATTTTCATTAATTAACTAATATGTAAATGCATCACGATTTTTAAATGATGTTAACTTATCATATTACAATTACAAATACGTAAATATGATCTCTACCTGTTAACTGACAATATCACAATGTAAATGTTGTAGGTATTGTACAATGTCCATGACCAAATCGGAAATTTTGCTAAAGATGACTAGCAACCACGATGGTATTTATGGTGAAAATTTTGCTAAGGATTACCAAATCCATTGTAACTAATCGTTAGTCGCATTGATTGGTCTAGAGATGAAATTATCACATCCATCATTAATTGATGTAATCGGATAAAATCATGCTTTTGTAATCACATAAATACTAGATGACGGTGTTGAAGATGTGAGAGAGAAGAGGCATCGAAGAAAGCATTCGTGCACTGGCATCATCACTCGGGAGTTCACGTCGGTGAAAGAAGGGATCGAGTTATTAGTATAATTATCTAAGTTTGCCATCCTGGAGGAAGGACTCAAGGCATTACACATTATTTCGAGTTGCAATAACAATAATAATTACAATTAAAATCCACTATCTATAGTAGTGTGTACCTCAATTCGAGGTAAATAAATTAAAACAATTAAAATCCACTATTGAACTAATCATGCACCAAGATGCAATGTATCAACGGACTCGACTTCATGAACGACATCGAGTCGTCAATTACACCTTAATTCTAATTAAGTCGCGTCATTGCATTAGCAAATGTCCAATAGGCGCTCCATAGAGGATCAAACAAGAAGTGGATACTTATCAATTGAATTTGTTGTTGAAGTCGACTCATTGATAAGCTTTCCTCTCGTACATTTGGAAGTCAAATCGGGTCATGTTTTTCTAATATTAACGGGTCCAGATTAGGCTCATCCTAATTACACATTTGAAGGAATGGAGGCCGGATCCAACTCATAAAAAATGGCCCGGGTCAGTCCAATATTGTACTGCATTTAGAGGAAATTTAATGAGCCAGAGAAGATATGATTAACAAGTAACAACAAAAGAGATAATGTATTTATTCTCACAAGTTCGGATAACACATGCCCATTTACATATATTTGGATACCCGTGGTTACCCATGTATACTTATTTGGGTCACTTACAAGTTACAGGAGGGCTTGGATTGGGGTACTCGATGTATAATTTGAGTGGATATCAAAATGTCCTATGTCGTTTTTTCTAGGTTGAGGTGAGTACATTAAACTACATAACTATGCACACCCCTAGTTGTCCAGTTGGGATTCATCTACGTCTATAATGAGGCCGTCATTGCCACAAATCATGTGATGCAACAATTAGATTTGATTTTTTTAAAATTTATTTGTAATATCAAATTGGAGGAAATAATAATGAAAAAAGGGATTAGAGGGAGACAGAACTTGTTGTCTATTTTGCTACAAAAGGCATGCAGGAAAATAAGAGGAAAAGTGGGATTGCAAATCATAAATTGCTATTTGTGTGGCAAGGGGGCCGCAACTTTCTATTTTGATAGGATGGACTATGCAAAATTGAAAGAAAGTTAACTGGGGACCACTTATATGGTTTGCAATTTGGGAGGGGGAGGCATGGCCCGTACCCGCCCCCCCTTTCCCCCGTCACTGGTTAGGATGGTTGTAATGGTAATATGATATGATGTGATATTGCTTATATATTATGTTGACTATATTTTAGAATATATTTTTGATATTGACTTTTTTTATTTTAAGGTGGTGGGTAATGTTACAATAAATTAAACATGGGACCCACACCATCAATACCAACCTAGGTCATGGATTACATCTGGGTACCTAGTTACTTAGGGTAACTAATCTACTTTCACCTAAATCAATAACCTAAGAAGGGCAGAGTTCGGGATAACCCAAATAGAGCTTGTATCTTTAGTAATTGGTTTACTCTCGGGTAACTCGGTAACCAAATGAGGACACACGTTTATCCCTCGATGAGGACTTGGGGGCAACGTCCTTCTACATGATCTCTATCTATGGGGATATGTTAAGTTTGAGTTTACTTTATTGGATAAACGGATATTTGAATGATGGATCATTTACCTATCTCCCTCTACAGCGTACCCATCTTCCCTGTTATCGATTCATTTTAGTGAAGAATACCCTAATCTCCTGTGAGAGAAATTACTGTTTCATGTGCCCCAATGATTTTTTCCTCTATGTATGGATTCTTCATGTAAATCCTTTCTTCTTTATGTTGATTATTGGTCGTCTTCTAAATTGCATCAGAGCCTCCTATTGCTTAATCTCATTTACCATTGATATTTCCAGGATCAGGTGTGCTCTAGATGAAGCGTCATTGTGTCCCCTCGCGGCTCCTCATGCATGATGTAGGTGGTGCGCCCTCTCTCCAGGCTGAGCATGCACCGGGTGGAGCGTTGTCTCCTTTGCTTCCCCTCAAGGCTACTCACGCCCGTCGTGGACCCTTGCATACTGTCTTGGAGACCCTTGCATATTGTCCTGGAAAATTTGACGTATTGAATGCTCAATTGATAACTAGAGAATACAGTCAGAAATATGGTATTGACTATCTCCAGTCCTTTGCTCTCGTGGTGGGATAAACACCGTCAAAGTTGTCATTTGCTTAATTATTCAGTTTTTTTGAAAAATACTCCTCCTACCTATAAAAACACCTTCCTAAATGGTGATCTCAAAGAGGATGTATATATGAAGATGCCCCCTGGATATGAAAAATGGACAAGTGTTGCAAGCTAAAAAGGACCCTATACGGGCTAAAGAAATTTCAGCGAGCTTGATTTGAAGAACTTTGAGTTATGATAAAACATGATTTACATCCAAAGAAATGGAGATCATATTCAATTTTTAAAAAGGAAGGGTAAAAAGGATCTATTCTTTTGGTTGATGTTGAGGGCACAATGCTCGCATGTAATGATGATCTGAATAATGTTAAGACCGTTCTTGCAACTAAATTTGAACTGAAAGATCTAGGGAACTAAAGTATTTCCTTGGTATTGAAATGATCCATTTTCCAGAGGGTATGTATCCGAGTCAACACAGTATATCTTGAATTGTTTAAAGACATGGGCATGCTAGGTAAGATGAAAACAAGTCAATACCCCGATGCAAATTCAAAAATCGACTAAGATGGTGGGATTCTTAATGATGTAGTGAAAGGAAGATATTAGAAATTAGTTTGAAAACTAATCTATCTTACTCTCACTAAACCTGATGTCACATATAATGTTGTTGTTCATGCATGCTCCCACTACATTACATGTTAAATGTTAACATGATATTGTATTATTATAAAAGGATCACTTAGAAGGGGTCTCATGTTCAAGAAAAATCAGAATATGATAATTGAAGGTTATACTTATGTTGATTGGATAGATATCGTTTATGACAGAAGATCTACTTCAAGTTATGTTGCGTACCTCTATGGGAACTTGGTTATTTGGAGAAGTATGGAACAATATGTTGTCTCCAGATCTAGTGCTGAAGTTGAATATCACACCCTTGAAATGGCATCACTGAAATCATGTGATCAAAAATCATGTTGAAAGAGTTGGGTACTGAAGTTTATATGCTTATAAAGATGTTATGTGGCAACCAAACATCGATAAGTCTTGCCAACAATCCCATTAGGCATGATCGAACAAATCATGCTTTAGTGGTGAGAAGATTGATGTAGTAGAAATGTGCCTTCCTTAAATGAAATATTGCCATCAAGTTGTAGATTTCTTCACAAATGGCAATTGGAGTTAAATGTAGGCAAGTTGGTATATTTGATATGTTCGCCCAACTTAAGTTGGGTGTTAACTTTAAGTTTAATTTATTGGCTAAACTAATCTTTTGATGATGGCCAACTTACCCTTATCTACAAATATTGTACTCATCCCTCTTGTTATTGATTCATTCTACTAAAGAGTGTCCTAATTATCCTTCATTATTCCTCATTATCCATCATTATTCGTTGTCCATCATTTAAAAAGTAAAGGGTTGATAGCTATGTTGTTTCAAAGAATGTATGACCATGTATATAATATTCAAGCCAAAGTTTGTGATATCAAGAGCATGGAAAAAAATATGAAAACGTAAATATTAATCTGCATAAATGAGATTCAAGGGTGGTAACTTTTTTGGGGACTTTTACATATATACCAAACTCATGCAGTTATACAGAGAGAGAGAGGAAAGGGAGCATACTTCATGACATCCATTTTTGGTAATTTTTTATTTTTTTTTGAAAATACTACAGTGGATTTTCATAACTATGTAGTTCTAATATGCCATTCAAATTTTGTCAGAAACAGAGACTCCTATGCCCTCCATACAGAACAAGTAATTTTACCTGTTCTAGATGGAGGGCATAGGAGCCTATGCTTCTGACGAAATTTGAATGACGTATTAGAGATATAGTTATGAAAATCCACGATCATATATAAAAAAAATGCTAAAAATGAATGTGAAGTATGAAAGGTTACCTACTTCAAAAAGTATGCTCCCTTCCCTCCCCCCCCCCCCCACACACACGTACACGCACGCACATGCGCACACACACGCGCACACACAAACACACACACGCACACACGTAAATGTTGTAAATGCGCAATGCTCCTCAATGTTACAAATAATGGCATATACCCCCTTCTACTATCTCGGCATAATGGATAAATGATCGGTAGCTTATCCTTATCTTATCCTCTATCTCTCTACCAGATAAATAAGGGACGATGTATAAGGAAGAATAAGAGATAAATGAGATTTATTCCTCATTTTTGTTCAGTTAGTTTGAGGATAGTAAAAGGGATAAATATTGCATAGAGATATAATTGATGATGTAATCGTGATGTGGCTACTTTATCATGTGGTAGCTTATCCAGAGACAAAATCCCTTTCTCCTTGAAACTTATTGTGCAACCAAACAAGTTTGTTTATAGTACTCGTTGTAGGGATGAAAACGGATATGGATATATCCGAATATCCGCTTACCGTATTCGAAAAATTATCGGATACAGATATCCGTATCCGAATATTAATCGAATACGGATCGGATATGGATATAGGTTGTAAAAATTTTCCGAATACGGATACGGATATGGTAATGGCTTGAATACCCGGATTCGGATTTGGATATCCGAATACAATATTTAATATTAGTTTATATATTAGTTAATATAATATAAGCTACAACCTTATGCTATTATATTAGTATTATACATTATATAATACAATATTAACGATATTAATAAATTTCTATTCCTTTGGGTATGACCGCGAGCAAAATTTATGAAATCCTATCCCCTTTTTGCTTCCGGTTAAGAATACATGTCACCTCGACACTCCCTTTTGTCATGACGCAACTTATTTATATTTCATTGCTATTTTTAAAATCATTATGAACTTTGATAAAAAAAATCAATTCATATCCGTATGTGGTCTTTATTCAATACGTATTCGGATTCCATGTTTATTGGATCCATATTGGGATTTCACTCTTTATTCGATTCATATTTGGATTAGCTCTTTATACGATCCGTATTCGGATTCGCTCTTTATTCGATCCGTATTCGGATTCGATAAATATCCGATTCGGATTCGTATCCGTATTTTTACGGATATGATTTCCATAATGCATATCCAAATCATATCCGTATCCGTATTCGTATTCGATAGAGATGAAGCGAATATGGATATGGAAATAGGCATATCCGATCCGTATCCGATCCGTTTTCATTCCTAACTCGTAGGCGGTGATTACATGTGTATGTGGGCACACGCGCACATGTGCGTAATTGCATAGTTTCCGGTACATATATAAAAACACGCTAAATTTTAAGGATTTCTACATTTGTGCCGTTCATATTTCTCCGGTATCACCCATCCTCCTAACTTTTTTGGAATTACAATTGTACGCCTATATTCTTGCAAAGCTCATAACATTGCCCTTCAGATAGTTTAATATAGGAGCATAAGTGTAATAAATGAAGGGCATTGATGTGAATTCTTTTTAAGAATATAGGGATGCAAATCTAAATGCAAATATCTTAAGGGCTATTGGAAAAACTATAAAAGGCGTAAAGTGTAAAATTCCGGTCCCCATCAGCTGCCCCAACGTTAAGATTCAAAATGGGGTCCAACATCCGGTCTCCTCCATTAGTCTATATTCCAGTTTTAATACCCCACTCAGATCTTGTTCTTTTCTCCATCTTTTTTAGGCAGTAATTGGAAGTTTGTTGCGTGACACACACCGTGGCCGATGCTGTGGGGCTCGCTTGATTTGACCTTCCTTCTCTTTTTCTTACATCACCAATTATTTGCCCCTCATGAATATTTCTTACATAATACATGTGCTATCAATACTCATGCAACTCAATCTAAGGATATCTATGTTAAGGTTCTCAAGTTGAGAGGGTACGAGTACGAATCAATGCATTAAGAATACCTGTGTTTGCAGAATTAATATAAAGATCTGATGCATCACTGGAAACATAGTTGAACAGTTGTTTATGAGGTTTAGTTTAATGACACATTGCAAAACAAACTCTGATTGCATTTGCCTGAAATGCCTGCAGAAAACAGATTTCTTTACACAGAATTCATCACATCTGCTGTATGATTGGAGTTTGTTTGGTAACAGTTCTGGAAAAAGTCTGATTTTCGTGATGAATCAAAGAACTTTAATCTCTGTTCAGTATCTAACTGAACTTGTTATGCATAAATCCCATCAAGAAAATTTTCATTTTTTAAAGAAACATTGTCATGTGATATTAGCACTGTTTAATAATATTTATGATTTGGAATCCGAGGATGATATAATCAGATGTAATATTTAGTAGAAGCAACTTCAGACTTCAAGCTTTTGTCATCATATGAAACTTTATCTGTCATCCTCCATAGTGGAAAATTAGGTTTTTTTTGTTGAGCATGAAGACAAGCCTCATGCTGTATCAGGAGTCTCCACGAGTAGATATACATTTTTTCTTGTTCCCTGTTGTCGTTCTTTCTTTTTTTTGTCATCCACCTTACATGTCCTCCACTTGTGTGAGATCCTACAATCCATTCTCTTGCAGTTCTTGCTTAAACTATCAATGATGTTTTGGGGAATAAGAAGTTGGGATAATGAATAAGGAAGTTTATTTCCAGTTCTCTATTCTATGATGATTTTGGTTTTAGTGGGATAAGCGTGAGTTATTATTCCCCTTTTTATCGGTGTTCTTAAAAATATAAAAAAATGATATTTATTATGAATAAGTGACAGTTATCATGGAAAAGGCAGCGAGAACAGAAGATAAATAGTAACCATTGTTTAAAGTGAAGGAATAAAGGGAAGTGAAATAGTTCTGAATAAGATGGGTATTCCAAGATTAAAGAAAATCCATGACAAAGAAAGGTATCCCGGAAATTTTCATACCTGTTGTCCAAAACAAGACCTCAATTTCGAGAATAAAAACATCATGGATTATGCAAAAGCTGGAAAAGAATTACAGAATATACGGGAAGAGAAAAAAGGGATGTTCCAAACCAGGAAGAGAAAGCAAGATGATGAAAGAGATGCCCCCCCCATGAATATGCCAGTACCTTGACATCCAACCAGACATAGAGGACAACAAACAATAAAATCACATGCCTTCAGTGCCTTGATGACACTGACAGCAATGCCCATTGCAGTCAGACAGGTGTCCCATTAGGCACTATCCACACACTAGCAACCAACACCAGAAATGTGCAACACAACAGCTAATATTAGCCACTGCCCAATGTCTCTGTTCTCTAATAATTTTCCTTTTTTCTGGAACGTTTGGGGCTACTAAAGCCTTTGTACAACTTTTTGATTTTTTGGAATATACTGAATACTTATTTACCAAAAAAAACAGCTAACATTAGCCACACTTTTTCTTAGTCCAAAAAAACATTTTTTTTCTTGGACAAAAACACGATTTAGAACAACTAGGACTGATACCAACATCAGATGAACAAAAAAATTGAATGAATAGAAGTAATATATTTATATATTCACACACATTTCCTTTCCAAAATACAAACTTCCAGTTCAGTCCACTACAGATAACCTACTGAACATGACAATAGGGTCCCTCCTTTTTGATACAATGCGCATCTCTTCTCTGTTGGGGGGAACTGGCTGGCATCCGAGGGCAGGTTTACATGCCCGCCTTATTGCCAATAAACTGATCACAGAGACTGGTGTTGTTGCTTGTATCCTTCGATCGACATGCTCGAGTAATAAAGAATTAAGGTTGCAAGCACCGGTTTTCATCTGAACTCGAAGAAACCCGGTGCAACTGTTCTATTATAGATATCTTACTGTTTCAGACCAAAGCTAGTTGCAGTCTAGTCCACATTCCTCCAAGAGAGGGCCATCCGACTTGGGTAAGAAAGGATTAACCCGCACCCACAAGAGGGAGAGTATGGAGGCAAGGAGAATCGACCACACAATAATGATCGTGGGTGTTCGGTTCTGCCTTCCGACCAATCCCTTCAGGAAGGGGTAAAGGTGGATTATCACCCAGAATGCAAAGAAGAGCCTACCAAATAATGGTCCCCAAGATTCATATCCGTTATTTATCGCACTTGAAATCCCTGCCACGACACCGATGATGTTCAGAATGAGCAAAGTGGTCGGAGGAATGAGCAGCGTCGTCCACTTGAATGTGTAGAGCTCGGAGAACTCTTCGTCGTCGCTGGCCTTGGAGGTAACTGTGAAGTTGGTATCTATACCGGCCAGGACCTTGAGAAGACCCTGGAATATCGCAAAAAGATGAGAGGAGACACCACCGATGACCCAGAACTGCTCATTTCTCCACCAGTCATCGATGCGAACTCCACTCCATCTCATTTCCAGGATGCCTGTGGCGAAGATGCAGATGAAGAGCGAGAGAAACCACAGGCTCGCAATGTTGCTAAGCTGCATACATCAGAAAAACAGAAGGTTACATACATACATACATATATACACACACACACACAAGGAGATTAGAAGGTTAAGTTTCTTGATGAAGTACCTCGGGTGTAATAAATTTCCCCGTGAGCAAGCAAATTGCAGGCAACGTACAATACGCAACGAGAGGAATCGATGTCCATGGATATACAGTCGAGTTTACGTAAGAGAAACGTTCAAGCCATTTCAATCCACCCCCATAACCATACCAGAGAGGACAATGCTTACTAAAGAAAATTTCGACCGACCCCAAAGCCCATCGAAGGACCTGATGGAGACGATCGGAGAGATTAAGTGGCGCGGAACCTTTAAATGCAGGTCTCGAAGGAATGCAATATATTGATCTCCATCCATGGCAATGCATTTTGAATCCTGTTAAAATATCTTCTGTAACGGAACCGTAAATCCATCCAACCTAAGCACAGATTTGGTTGGCCATCAGAACTCCCATGTTTTCATATCAAACAGGAAAGATAGAGAGACCAAGGAAAGGTCGTAAGAGCTCACCTCTTTTCCCCAATCCGTCTTATCCTCGTATCCACAGCTTATGACATGTATAGCTTCCTTCAATAGGGAGGCAGCAGTAGCGTTTTTCAGCAATCCACCTTTTTCAAGTAGAGTAGATTGAACGAAAACCGAGGACTGTCCGAACCTCTTTTCCAATTTCAGCATGAGAGCAGGGTTGTCAATCTTGATACCTGCAACCAATTTTTGCTCAGTAGATTCAAGAAATTTTGTATTCCAAGAGGACAAGACATGGGCAAAGAACGAAAATTATTTCAAATGAGTTTGAGCAATAATTGTACCCACTTCAATGACTGGTGGTGCAAAAGTGTGCCTACCACTCAAAAGGTCAGGGTTCAAATCCCCCTTTGAGGAGGGTTGCATTGGGTAACTGATAGCCAGCATAAAACAAATAGTCGAATTTTTCAACATGGATTTGATAAATCCATGTAGCCGACCCTATTTCAAGTGGGAGAAAGCTTTGCCATTTTAGTTAGAATAATAATTCCATAATTCACAGCAATATTTTCACATGGTAATGGACATAAAGAAAAATGTTTCAAATAGATAATGCAACAAGTACGAGCAACCAAATAGATAATTTCAAGAAATTATGCATTCCAAGAGGACAAGCAATAACATGTATGAAACAACCACAACAAACATGATGCACATGGTTCATCCTTAATTGGGCTACTCCTCGACAGCCACGACAAATCTCTCTTGAGCGGTGGTAAAACAGTTATGGAGAGAATGAAGGAAAGATCTGACCCTATGGGGGTTTAAATAACAGTGAGATCCCCATTTCGGCATGGCAGACTACACCTACAGGCAAGGCCTTAAATGTCGGTTTCGGTCACCATTTCGGTGACAATCAAAACAGAATTTCGATGGAATTTCAGTCAAATTTCGATCGAAATTTCGATCATTTCGATCATTTTTGTACTAGTTACCCTCATATTTCGGTCATTTCGGTCAATTCGGTCGAATTTCGATTTCGACTGGATATCGATATTCGACGGAAATTCGACCGAATTTTGTTGAAATTTGAGGCCATGCCTACAGGTGAAGCACGGAGGTCACACAATGGGCTATGCAATGTACCGGGTTGAACATACGAAAGGATTCTAGACATCTCAAAACAACTTATAAACAATCAGAAGTTAGAGGGTTGATCATGTGAGAGCCAAAAACTGTGAGAGCATGAGAGCAGTGATTCTGGACCACAAATTCTGTCATCTCTCTCCTGATTGATTGGAGGAGAGAGAAGAACAGAATATAGTTATCCAGATTCACTGCTCTCATGTTCTTGCAGTTTTTGGCTCTCACAGGATCAACCCTCTCAGAAATTAATATAATGCTTTTGTCATAGAAATTATCTATATGGGACTGCAGGAACAATTTGGTGGGCATGAAATAAAAATTCACATTAGTTCTGCGTACAGAGGTGCAAGCAATAATCGGAACCCTATTCTATAGATCGCATAGGAGTAACATAAAATATAGGGCTCACTATGCAGATTATATCATGTGCCTAATCTTGGTAAGATTGTCTTCATGGAGCAGCGAAGTTAAACAAAATTTAAGAGTATTTTTAAAAGAAGTTTGTATCACCTTCACTGGTTTCTTCGATTCCAACCAAAGTGTAAGCAGGAGGTAAGTTATTGCCTCTTTTAGATTTTTTCTTCTTTCTTTCCTGCTTTTTTGTGGGCTGTTTCTTCCTTCCAAAACAGAAACAACAGAAACACCACTTTGGCCAGCAATTGCATGTTCTTGTTGGCGGCTTCTTTGTTTTTGGTGCATCATAACCGTAAAGTGCTTGCCTCCTGAATACACACCCGGTCCCAACATAGATGGGCCCTTGAATCCCGTCAAGACCTTTCATATTGATCTGCGACACATAAACATCAGAAAGGAGTTGAAACAATTTTTAAAAAGCAACTCACATATCATGCTCCATCTTTTCCTTACATCGAAGAAGACAACATTCCTGTTGGCATATCTATCGTGACGATCAATAGCATCAAACCTCTGTGGAAATTGTACATAGCAAACTTTCTTTTCTAATAACGGATCCATCATGAAGCACATAGCTTCCCTGAGAGCTTTGCTGTTGTTGATGTAATGATCGCAGTCCAAGTTCAAGATAAAAGGAGCATTTGTAAGCACTGCAGAGACTCGAACCTGTTGGAATACATCCAAGTTCAAAAATCATAAGCATTTTAAACATGGACACGATCTATATTTTTTCCAATATCAAAAATATGTATCACGGAAATGCATATCAAGTCAATCGATCATACCAGTGCATTCATGGCTCCAGCTTTTTTGTGGTGATTAAATCCCGGTCTTTTCTCTCTGGAAGCATACACCAGACGTGGCAGCTCATTTCCATCCATGTCAACACCGCCACTTTGACCCAAAAAGACCTGAATTTGAAACAAATTTATAAGTCATTTAGCATCATGAAGAGATGAACCTTAAATGTTGGTTTTCCATGTCGGTACTTGTATATGCGACAAAGCTTTAATACAAGGGGGATATTGATAGTTTCATGTAACCTATGACCCTAGCCCCCCAGTATTTAAGGTGCCCTCAAGGACCGAAGTCCATGGTGAAAGAAAACAGAAAAGGCATGGTGTGAGAAGTGAAGTAGGCACATTGCAGAACCACTATATATCATCGTGTATTGTGTTTGTGTGTATTCTTCTCTTTAATGATTTCTTCTTGAGTTTGTTGTTCAGATCCACTCCCAACATTAAACACCATATTAATGTGTGACTCAAGTGATGAAGAGCATACCTGTATCATCCCAGGATGATCTCGAACATTATTGCCAGGCCACGGCGTCCCATCCTGCATCGTCCATCCCTCTTCAGGCACCTTCTCAGCTTTGGCAACCAAAGCATTGATACGTACTTTGAACTCCTCATACTCTCTCTGCAACCACAGTTAAACTCAGTTATATCACGAAGCAAGCACAGGAAAATACGTAGTAACTTCTTAATATTTTTCCATTTCAATTGTGAAAATTAATAAGTATCGCATACCTTCATTGCTCTCCGTTCCTTGACAAACGATGGTAACACCTTGTCCTTAAGATAATCCACCTTCTGTTGGAAGTACCACTCTGGAGCTCGTGGCTCGATACTGAACTTCTTGCAAAATGGAACCCATTTTCTTGCAAATTCTGATGTTTCCGATAATGCCTCAAATGTCAGCATAGCAGCACCATCATCAGAAACATAGCACGAGACTTTATCAACAGGGTAATCCACGGAAAGGATTGATAAAACGGTATTTGCAGTGACCAATGGCGGTTCTTTCAATGGATCTACCGTACTGACAAATATGTCCACTGCAGCTAACTGAGACGGTTGCCCTTCCTTCTCATACCTGTAAAAATAAATATATCTTTATAAATTTTTGCTAATGAGTGGATACATCAATTGAAAAAATTTACGGGCTAGGACTGACCTTAAGGATAGCCTATCCAGATACGTCTCCCTCTCGATGGGTAGCCACTTTGGGAATTGATCGAGAATCCAAGAAAGAGCGAACCAAATTTCACATATAACTGATACCATCCACAGTGCATATGCATCTTTGACAGGATGTGTGACACGGTAGTGAAAGAAAAATCCAGCAACAACCAACCGGATTATGATGATCATACGATATGGATTTATGAGGCTGGACGGAAGTGACAATTTCCTTGATAGTGGTTGTCGCCCTTCATCCATTCTAAAAAAACAATCACCATCAAGTTTTATTAAATTGCAAACAAGCTACGAAGAACTAAGCATAACCACTAATTTGCTTATCTAAAATAAATAAAGTACATTCAATGAATATGTTACTCCGCACGATCAATTATTTTCACAAGGTAAGAATTTCTCATAGATATTCTAGTAAATGGGTCAAGATGACATAATGAACTTGTTCAACAGTGGTTCAAAAGGCAATAAAGGCTTTCATTCGGCAGCATTTATTGAAGACTTGAAAAAGGAGGAACCATCCACATGGCATTGATAGTTATTTAAATCATGTCAGACCTATGAAAACAGGATGAAAATCGCAGTGATCTATTTACATAGAAAATACACATAAAATGATTTTAAAATTGAAATTCCAATAGAGGGGTGACCAATATTGTCAGCTTTTAATACATGTAGAAACCATCATGCATATTTTTTCCATGTAACTATTCAAACATAAGTTTCACTGAAACTTATGGCTGGTGAAAGTACTGAGAAAGATGCTAACGGAAGTTGTATAGCTAAGACTTAAGATCCCAAAAATGCTAAGATACTTTTCCCTATCATTTAAAGCAGCAAACCGCATTATGCGATTGTTATAAATACACGTCAAAGGAAGAACACAAGCATACCTTTTTTCCACTTTATAGAAGGAAATCACAGAAAACATCATAAAACTTTAAGAAGACAACTGTAATCAACAGTATGGTAGTAATAATTATGATATGGTCAAAAGTTTTGCATACAACAAGAACAAAATTGTGTTCCAATAATGAATTTCCTGAAGTAAAAAAAACACTCTACATTAAGTTATAGGAAGAGAATTGAATGACTGGAACAGCCATTGGCCAGACGTGCTATTATAACCGAAAAATCAAACTTGCAATTGTGGTAGATACTTGGAATGACTGGTCCAACCTATAGACACACTACACGATGCTCTACTGAAAAACAAATCCACTCAAGACATCTTCAATGATCCAAAAGGAAATTAAATGTGTGAAAAGGCACTGGAAAGTTTTGTTAATGGCAAACTAATCCACAATCAGTATTAAGATCTCTGATTACAGACCAGTTCATCGAGACTTACAGTGGCAGATCAGGTCCATCCCCGTCATTGTTCCAATCCTTGCCACCATTTTCATTCTTAGCCAGCTGGAACTTATCTTGCTTCTGTTTCCAATTTTCCATTCGCTCCTTCCACGCCACACTCCCGTATCCATAAGCAGCCAGGTCCTTGGAAGGATCCATCGACCGAGGTTGCACTGGAGAGGAGAAAGCAAGCAAATTTCTCAAACATAGCTACAAAAGAGCTGCTCTATAGACAAAAACTGATACGCAAGACTATACCTGGCAAGGTTGGATCTGCAAACGGAAGTGGATGGATCCTCTTGCCTCCACCACCCATGAAAGAAGGAACCAGAGCATGGTGTTCAGGAGGAATCTCATCACCCTGAAACAAGAAAGAAGGCAGAATTGGAACATGGATTAATAGCATTTCCAAAAATCAACAATTCCTGCAACAAGAGAAACCATTCAAAACAAAATCCTTGGATGCACAAAGCAACGAACAACTTACCAATTCACCATTTGTGAGCAAAAACACTTGTGGCGTGGTGCTAACAACATTTGGCAAGTCAGCATCCCCTCCACGGCCGTAACTCATGTGGCCCTGAAGCATCGCCTCGGCGAGGTACTGCATCTCCTCCTTGCTCCTCCCTGCGAAATTGAACTCATTCTCCACATCATCAATGTCATCCTCCTCCTCATCCCCTGCAACTCGAGCACATCCTGCAGCAAAGAATCATACATTTCAGAAGTGAGAACACCATCAAACAGAGAAGTGATTCAAGAAAGGAAACACAGTCAAATCCAACCTCTGAGCCTCTTGTATCTGGTCTTGCACTGGGGGCAAACTTGGCTCCCTTCCTTGCGCTCGTACTCGTAGCAAGTCCTGCAAACCGGGAAGGCGCACTCATTGCAGGCCACGAAGAGCTCCCCGTCGACATTAAGCCCCACATCGTCTCCACAGATCTGGCAGATTTGTCCGCTGAGATGGCTCAAAGGCTTGGGCTGCACCACCGACAACAAGAACAACAACAATGGGTGAAAATTCCAAAACCTCTACACCACAGAGATCTCAAACCCAAACAAATGGAGACATACACCGGATTCCCCCTCGCGGCGGATGACAACGAGCTCGTTCCTATTGTGGGAGCCCGCGACCAGACCTCCACCGGCCTCCATGGACCAGATCTGCCAATCTGCTCGGTGCCCACTTGCCAAAGCGCGATCTTTTCAAGGATTAAGAGGAACCCAACTCGAGATCGAGAAGAAAGAGAGAGTCCTTGCCCAATCTACACGGTACCCACTCGCCAAAATGCTATCTTTCCACGGAAGGGCGTGAACCCAAAACGAGATGGGGGGAGAAAGAGAGCCAAAGGCGCCTCCTTTCCTCTCCTCCTCCACCGTGGAACGCGGTGGGAAGGGGGCGGAGACACGCTCTGTCTCTTTCTCTACACACTGCCTGCCTCTCTGTGCCCTCTGAAACTTTCTTTAATGCTGCTTCCTTTGCTTACTTCCTTGTAACTTCCAGCGGAGACCCACTTGAGGTAAACCCCTCCCACCCGAATTCAAGGCCCCAATGAGGGAGGAACCACGCAGCAAACCCACTAACAGATAAGAGAGAGGAGGAGAGGAAGAGAAGGAGAAGGTGGAGACGATAAGAACAATAATGTGGGTGGGGGAGACGTGAGTGGATCACAGCGTAATTACTAGTGCCGCTGCTAAGACTCTCATGTGACTAAACATAGCGGTGGTAATGCCCAACAACAGGTAAGAGTAGGAGGGGGAGGAAGGAAGGGAGGACCGCCAGCACCAAACCCACCTCACCACCACTGCCTACTATGCAGGTGAATTGGGGAATCTCTCCTCTCCTCTCCTATTCTATCAATATCTCACCTCACCACCCTGTTATTCCTGATAATTACATGAGCAAACAACCCCCCCCCCCCCCCCCCCCGGACCTTTTGGTCAGCTTTATTTTACTCATAGGAAGTAATTGTGAAGCAAATCGGATTTGTATCAATAATCATTTATTTATCTACATATTTTGGAGTGCTCAAGAAGCTTAAGCTTTGAGGAGTTTCAAGTATTCTTTGTGATAAGTAGAGAAGATCAAAGGAATTTACTATTTCCTTCGATAGAACTTGCAGTTTTATATCCAAACTATATGGCGTGGATATAAAATACCTGACTCATCCACAATCATCTTTAACTAAATGAGTTTATTAGCACTTTTATTTTTTTTAAACAAATTTACTTTCTTCTCATGGTTTCTGAGATTGTTTTTTTCTTGTGAAAGACAAGACGCTTGTGAAGGACAATTGGGGGGTCTCATAGGCTAAAAAAATGAGACTGCTCCCGCCCCATTTTTCTCTCTTTTTTTAATTTTTAAAATAAAAACATGTGTTTCATCACTATAGCCTTCTAATATGCTATTCAAATTTCGTCGAAAACAGAGATTCATGTGGCCTCCATCTAAAACATTTAATTTTAACGGTCTTGGAATTGTTGTAATCAACCTGCTATGAATGGAGGACATAAGAGTCTATGTTTCTGACAAAATTTGAGAGGCATATTAGAGAGATATAGTGATGAAAATACATATTTTTATTTTTCAAAAAAAATAGGAGGAAATGGGGTCGGGTAGCCCGTTGGATATATACCAGAAAGCAGCCCCATTTTACCCACACATATATGGTTTAATGTGGATGCCCTTTTAAAGCAGCCAACGGGTTGCCCTGTATCATATTTTGGCGAAAATTTTTATTTTTTGGAAAATACTATCATGTATTTTCATCACTATATACCTCTAATATGTCATTTTAATTTTGTTAAAAACAGATACTCATATACCATCCATCTAGGAATGTCAATAACATCAATTCTAAGATCGTTAAAATTACTTTTCTAGATATAGGGCATATGAGTCTCTGTTTTTGATGAAATTTGAATGACATATTAAAGAGTTATAGTGATGAGAATACATTACGATATTTTGCAAAAAAATAAAAATTTTTACTAGAATATGGGGTGGGGCACCATCATTTCCCCCATGTGTGTGTGTAAAATGGGGTTGCTGCCTGTTGTTGGCTGCCCTTATCCATTTTTCACTATTTTTTTTCTTTTTTGGAAAATACCATCATATATTTTCATTATTATATCCATCTAATATATAATTCCAATTTTGTCAGAAATAGATACGCATATGCCCTCCATCCAGAATAGGTCGATTATAACAATTTTAAGACTGTTAAAATTACATGTTCTAGATGGATGGCATATGAGTCTCTGTTTCTGACGAAATTGAAATGACATATTAGAGGGATACAGTAATGAAAATATATAACGGTATTTTCCAAAAAAAGCAAAAAATCACCTAATTTCCTCATATGTGAGTGTAGGAGAAAGTAAGGAATGGCAATAGGAAGGGTTGAGATGAGTCGTAGAAGATGGATGACTGAGATGATGGCACTGCTAGATGATGATGATTGTGCAGTTTGTGATATGTTTAGTAGGAGAGGGCACATGTCCAAACTATATCATGATGTTTGCCGCTTCTCCCGATCGAGGGTTGATCTCTGCTTATCATGCAGGTGGCACATGATAAGGGTGTTTTACCTCTTTTAAGCCTCCTCTGACAAATAGATCTGATCCGTCACTTGGAGCATGGTAACGAGCATCCAACTTGTGTCGATGAAAGACCCTCTTGAATTTACATTCAATTCAAAGAGATAACTCCTCAAAATAATAGTTAGAAACTCATGCTTAACAACATTGCAATGAAAATAAAGTTACAACATGTCCAAATTATTATTGAGAATAAATACCCATGCACATTTCGATGAAAAATTTGCAAATTCTCTTGTTAGTCAGCATGAAAATGTAGTGTTTGATGTCGACAATGTCAAACACAATAATATTTTCAGCTCTTTATCATCAAATTCTAATATATAAAAAGCCTATTTATATACTAAAGTTTATAAAAGTATTTTTGCAAGGTAGAAACCAACATTTTCAAGCTTAGAGATATTTCATAGGGCTCGGGAAAAGTGTGAACTAAAGTTATGGGTACCTTTGAAATATGGCGGATATAGTAGAATATAAAAAATTAAAAAAACAGATATTGCCAATGTGATATGCACCCTCCACCGACACCGCCAAGGCGCCTTAGGGCAACGCGTCCCCCATGTGGGGTACGGACAAAGGGGTACCCCACAAAAGTTTAGGGAGAAAAAACCAAAGGGGGTATGAATATGGTGGTTGGCTATCCATCTAATCTATCTACTACTATACTATATCTATATTAATCATACGTTGTTTATTTTATTCTTAGACCTAATTCCACCTACATGTGCTGCCTTGCAGTTCCCTTTGCCCCCTGTGCTGAAATTAAGAGATGTGCCCCTCCCTTGGGATGTCTAGTGTATCTCCTTGTATTTATCATTTATTGGTATTTGATGCTCCTCTCATTTATCATGGAATAGTAATTACTCTTTGCTCATGAATTAGATGTGTTCTATGGTTAAAAAAAAGTTACACTGATATCTATAGTGGAGTCTCGTTTTGGGGTCAATAAAATATTGTTAGAAATAATTGATCATATGCTAACTATTAATGCACCAAATCTCTCCAAGTGCATCTTGCATCTAAATTTAGCTTTTTTTCTTGTTTAAATTGACATGGACTTAAAATGGGAAAGTCTTGAATTAAAGTAAGACATTTAAGTTTTTTTTATGAAGAAAGTCATCCAAAGTAGGTTATTGTAAGGGCTCTTTTATCAAGAATAAGGGTAAGTATCCCGTGATTTCCTGCCTTATCTGTGTTTTCCTTGTTTTTGAGTAAGGATTCTCCTTATCTATCATATAATTACTCAGTCATTCGTATCACTTTTCATTAAAATGATGGTTATTATCTAATTCTCTGTTCAAACTATATTTTCACGATAACTACCACTTGTTACATATAACTATTATTTATTCATTATTTTGAGAATAACGAGAAAATATGAAATAAAAATAACTTGCTATTATCCTGTAACGTTTCGGGCTTAGGTCCCCGGTCCGTTATCGAGGAAAACTGATCTTGACAACTTATTGGGTTCGGGCTCAAATGGATCTAATGACAACCACCCAAATGCTCAAGCCCAAGTTGTCAAGTAGTATTCCCCACAACTTACAACTCACTGTCACACTTTGTGAGTTTTAGATGTGGGACTATCTTTGGGGGTATGGGTGTCACATATCCCACCTTTATCGCATCAAAATAAAAATCTCCTTAAGAATTGGGAACGGACATTGAACATTATTCTTTCTTACCATGCCTCTATATTTTATCCTCCTTGTTTGAAAAAAAGGAAACGTCTGTGAATAAAGATAAGAAATCTTAGGATTAATTTAGTACCAATTTATCTTTCTTTAATTGCTAAATAACTATTGTCCTTCCTTTTCCTAGACTAAGGTGTAGTTAAGGAGATGCGGAGAGGGCTACAAATGTGGGGTAGGGCGGAGAGGCAACATAGTGCTGTAGGTGGGGTGGGGGAGGGGTAGCAAGCGGGGAGCTTGAGGTGGAGTCAGCTGGGGTGAGGGAGGGATAAAGAGAGGAAGGTCCGACGAGGAGGAGCGAAGAAGGAGATGAATTACACTTATGCCCCTATCTTTTGTTTGGGAGGAGAATGGACGACAACTAAGGAGAAGGACCTACCTGTTATTGATGAATCTCGTATTCATCATGCTAAAAGCCGCAAATTAAACCCATGTCTTGACTAATCCAATAAAAATCACCTTTAATTCTTTATTTTTATCATGTATTATATTGTGTATAATTTACCATTAAATTATTGTATTTAATTTTACTTATTTTTCTTGTATTTATTTTATCATCAAAAACCCCTAAAAATTAGGTAGAATAATTATCTATAAATCACTGACCTTTAAAAAGACTAAAAAAATACAAAAACATCTCAAAAACAAAAATCGGTGTTTTTATCCCCCTTAAAAATACCTTCAAAAATGTCTTTTGTACAAATGACCTATTTTAGCTTTTTGACCAACATGAAAGTTGTAGATCTCGTCGAGATGAGCAACTTTCATGTTTTGACTTTTTCGTAATTTTACCTCTAACTATTTCTTTTGTATTTATCTTTGTATTTATTCTTTGAATTTTTCTGATTGGGCCACATGGCGCTCTCTGGAACGTCCACGTGGCCCGCCTCCCCTCTCGACACCCGGCGCCCATCTGCGTCGTTGGATCCTCTCAATCCCGCCTTCATCTGAGCTCTTCATCGCTGCCTCCTCCCCAACCATAGGTCCCAGCTCCCAGATTTAATCTTCGCCGTTGTTTAGCGCCTAAATCCTAGCCGTCAGATCATCAAGTCATCCAACGGCTGATATCGCTCCACGTCTCCATTTCATCTCAGCCACCCGATCACCTTCTTATCCTACGCCTACTACCGCTCCACGTCACCCACTCTCCACCGCTGTCAGATTAAACCTTCAAAACACATCCCATTCGTCCATTCGCACCTTAACATCAGCCGACCGATCAGATCTCGGATCTGATCGTCGCCCTCCGATCGTGCTTTCATCCCAGCCGTCGGATCATGAGATCCAACAGCTCGCCCACCTTCTTCCTCCTCTGTAACCTCCTCTTCCAGCCGTTTCACCTCACGCGCACACCACCCCCTTCCATTTTTGGCCGCCACCTCTGGTCGTCTTCCCGCACCATAACGCCTCCCCCCATGAAGCCATACCCTCCTCCTTCGCGCAACCATCACTTAACGCCACCATCACTCCCACGCCGTCAAACCTCCGCTCCAAAACGTCCCTCCACCACGTAACCTTTGGGTACCTCCCCCTATAAAAGCCTCTCCTCCGCCAACACTAAGACCGGTCCACCATTCTAGGCTTAAGCCCAGTCTCCCCCGCCCCTCCGGTGACAGCGGAGGGGGCGGGGAGTCGAGGCGATAACGGCTTCTCGCCCGGTGTCGACCCACGGCCACATGGCCGTGCTGCGGACGCCACCAGGCTTCGTCGAGCTCCGAGGCCCGGCTGACCTCGCCGGGCGACGACCCGAAGCTTCTTGAGCCTCAGCCAAGCCTCTCCGCCACCGGATTCCCCTCTCCGACGAGGTCCCTCCTTCCCCCTTCTTTTCTTTGATTTTTCCCAACCTTATCACTCGTCTTACCCTCATCTGACCACCCCACAAACTCCACCCGACCACCAGCATCCTCGCCGACCCCCTTTCCCTTCTCCAAAACCTTCCCCGCTACGACTCCCCTCTTCCCTTGCTCCGCCGGGGAAGAAGCCACCGGCCACCGCTCTCTCTCCGCCCCCACGACCATCACTCACCTCACTCACATCCACCGTCTGCTTCGACTATCGTCTAACATATGCAGGACCCTCAATGGCCGGAGATTTCATCGGCGACACTTCAGGAAATGCTCCTCCGGCGAAGCTCCTTTGACTATCACCTCCGAACAGCTTTGGAGCATCGCCACACCTCCAGGAGCTTCGCCAACCCATCAGCAAACTTCGCCAAACCCTAGATGCAGACATGATGTGCGACGGAGCCACAGGCAAGTCGCCAGAGTCCCGCCTTCTCCGGTGACCTGCGGAGGAGCACGTTAAGCAGATACCGTCCGATCATCTGGATCGGACGGTCGTGAGGACAATACGTGGCGACTCCAGACTCCATCCGAGCCTCCACGCTGAACCTATAGGCTCGGGTGGACCGAACCTCGAGCCGAACCTCCAGACTACGCCACGTGGCCCGAGCCACAGGAGCTGTCCCGAGCCTGGTCCCTCACGTGCAGCGCACGTGAGGTGCTGGGTAATTTATGCAAAAGACCTCGGAAGATCTATTATTTGCAGAATGGTCCCCAGGCACGTGCCTCACTTGCGTGCCTGGGTATTTTACAGGGAAGCCCTCATATTATCTGAAATTGCAAAAAGGTCCCTGCGCGCATGAAAAATTTACACTTGGGCCCAGACGGTTTTCTATATTTATATTTAGGTCCCTCCAGGGACCTAAATGTAATATTTATCATTTATTTTTCTTGCATTTTTATTACAATTATGCCTCTACATTGTTTTCTTCATAACTTGAGCATCGTAGGTCCAAATTGCATGATTTTAGTGTCGTTTTGATCCTTGTTTTGTCCTCTATATATTAGCATAATTAATTTTCTTATTTGCCACTATTTTTAAAGAAGTGATTTTTTATGTGATAAATGAGATCATGTTCTCCTTGAGCTTGCTCTGATTGGATGATTGTTTTAATGATACGACTAAAATGACTCTGATTTCTTTTTATATTTTGTTGCCCCATGTTTTTAGGGTATAATTGTAATCTTTTGTTTAGCATACATGTGTGTTTGCATTACTTTCATGCATCAGTTTATAATTGCATAAAAACCGACTAAAAATTGCATGCATCTTAGTATTGCGTTTTAAATTGCATAGTTCATCATGTGGACCTGAAATTGAAATTAATTCACACTTGTGCTTCCTGAATCGAAATTCGATAAATAAATTAAGTAATTGTGTCCTTGCGTTCGACCTTGATAGACTTGCCAAGTATAAATACTCCACATCATTCAAAGATTGTGGTATTTTGATCGACCGAAATTCATCTCATATACTACAATTATCGATTATTAAAGAGGAGAATTTCATGTTCATCAAATGGCGTTGTTGTCGAGGACACAGCTTAACTTAATTATTGAATTTTGATTTTCTTTGTTGAATAATTTTAATTTTTTTATGTCCTCATTTCATGCATCATTTTTTGCATCATATCTGTTGATTTAATTTCTCTGAGTATTCTAACTTTTCTCTTTTGTGGCAGGGATCATGATCATCGAGGACGCTTGATTCTCATGGAGGTGTGAAGTTGGGAGCTTCTGCTAAAGAGACTGCAAAAGAATCTATGAAGAAATTCTAGGATTTTAATCAGTCAGATTGCATTGCATACTGTACAAAAAAACTTGCATTTGCATATTTATCTTTAGTTCTTGCATGTTGTAAAAAAAAGAGGCAGATCACTCGATGATCTACCCCCCCCATACACACACCTACACTTGCACACTCACCCCCACCATCTCCCCCTGTATATTTCACTCTCTCTCTCTCTCTCTGTGTGTGTGTGTGTATGTATTTCATGAATCCCTCCCCCCACCCTTGTATCATAGAACACCACCCCCCTAATTCAGACCTTACTTAGGCTATTTGTAGCCTAAGTATAGGGGAGACATGCCTGCTCATTCCTACCTCGTACCGTCTTCTTGTACTTAGGTCAATATTGAGCTGAGTATAGGAGGATCCTCCTCCTCAGTTCTGTTATATCTCCCTATATTTGATCGAGCCTTGTCTTCATGGCACTTGTGCTATGAGGACATAACAAAATTTAAGTATATGGGTGTATACCATATATTATTGTATATTTACTTTAGCCTTAGCTCGTGTTTTTATCCCTTTTTAAATTTTATTTTCGGGCTGGGTTTTGGTAAGCTTGTGAATTGAGTTTTGTAAAAACCTTGTAAAAAATTGTTTATTGAAGTCGAGGGATTAATTTTTTGTAAATAGTCCTTTTCAAAAAGAATTTAAAAAAACAAAACCCATAAAAATCTGCAAGAGCCAAAACTCACACAACTAAATCACTAACCAAGGAGTTGGTGTATTCCTGACACATTCACATTCACTCAAGGCTTGAGGATTTTGAGGACACTTGATTTCTGTGATCTTGAGAATCTGAGTTAACATGCCTTAGCCATTAGGGTTTAAGCTTAAATATCCACACTTCCCTAGTTTGAAAGATTTGAGCGCTATATTGCACTCTTCATCTCTACCTTCGAGGAAAATATGATCAGCACCGTCACTTCCACAAACTGCATGATTGATGAGATAAGTTGAGATATCACTTGAGGAACTAGGACTAGAGATTTGAGTTTAGACCCGATCTAATGATATTCGAGGATGGGATAAAGTTAATGAAGGCTTCAGAAGACCTGAGTGTAAGCAAAACCCTAGCCAGTATGTGAACAAGATTCATATGATATCTCTTTGATATTTACCTATGTGCCAGGGTGTGATGAAACTTAATGGAAATTGTTGATCAGTGTGCGCCAACTTTTGGTAAAAGCAGTGGAGCTAGCCAACAAAAGAAAAGAAATGTCAAAGAAAAAGCTCTAATTACCAAAGTCAAATTACAAATGAGCTTCCATCAATGGCGAGCGCTCCCAAACATTTTCAAAGTGTCCACTTGGACCAAGAGCTAAATAGGACCAAGGAGTCGGACTGACACCACAAAAAGGGCCCTGCATCGTAAGCGATACAAGTCTGGGTGTCGAAGGTATCCTAGATACTCAGAAAAGACACACCCCGCTGTACTCCCAGAAAAATAAGTGCAGACGACTCCAACTCTCTTGACGGACACATTGATCAACAGATAAAAATTTTACAAGTGTTGAGTAAAAAGGCACTCGAGAGGCCCCTTGTTCCAATGTAAGGGTGAGAAAATAGACACAATCCCATTACCTCCATCATCTGGTCGTCCATCAACATTTCAAGTCTGACAAACTAATGAGACGGTTGACTGAAGCAAGAATAGACGTATTCCCTAGTATTGAGGATTAGGTCTAGAGGAGAGTCTTTGAGACTGGAACTTTTGAGTGATGCATCGACCCGGCTCTCATGAAATGCAGTACACTAAATTTCATATCCTTATATTATATGTACAAAAAGAGAGTCTGATAATTAGATAAGTTGGATTCCTTCTGACTAAGGCTTGGATAAAGCCAGAATTTTAGGATCTCTTAAATTGAGGGTCTTCGAAAGATTGAGCCTTGAATTTTTCACGCTCACTATCAGGAATTAAACTGACTCCTTCATTCTTTAGATGCTCGAGGACGAGCATGGTTTAAGTATAGGGGTATGATGAATCTCGTATTCATCATGCTAAAAGCTGCAAATTAAACCCCTGTCTTGACTAATCCAATAAAAATCACCTTTAATTCTTTATTTTTATATTGTATTATATTGTGTATAATTTATCATTAAATTATTGTATTTAATTTTACTTATTTTTCTTGTATTTATTTTATCATAAAAAACCCCTAAAAATTAGGTAGAATAATTGTCTATAAATCACCGACCTTTAAAAAGACTAAAAAAATACAAAAAACATCTCAAAAACAAAAATCAGTGTTTTTATCCCCCTTAAAAATACCTCCAAAAATGCTTTTTGTACAAATGACCTCTTTTGGCTTTTTGACCAACATGAAAGTTGTAGTCTCGTCGAGACGAGCAACTTTTATGTTTTGACTTTTTCCTAATTTTTCCTCTAATTATTTCTTTTGTATTTATCTTTGTATTTATTCTTTGAATTTTTCTGATTGGGCCACATGGCGCTCTCTGGAACGTCCACGTGGCCCGCCTCCCCTCTCGACACCCGGCGCCCATCTGCATCGTTGGATCCTCTCAATCCCGCCTTCATCTGAGCTCTTCATTGCTGCCTCCTCCCCAACCATAGGTCCCAGCTCCCAGATTTAATCTTCGCTGTTGTTTAGCGCCTAAATCCTAGCCGTCAGATCATCAAGTCATCCAACGGCTGATATCGCTCCACGTCTCCATTTCATCTCAGCCACCCGATCACCTTCTTATCCTACGCCTACTACCGCTCCACGTCACCCACTCTCCACCGCTGTCAGATTAAACCTTCAAAACACATCCCATTCGTCCATTCGCACCTTAACATCAGCCGACCGATCAGATCTCGGATCTGATCATCGCCCTCCGATCGTGCTTTCATCCCAGCCGTCGGATCATGAGATCCAACAGCTCGCCCACCTTCTTCCTCCTCTGTAACCTCCTCTTCCAGCCGTTTCACCTCACGCGCACACCACCCCCTTCCATTTTTGGCCGCCACCTTCGGTCGTCTTCCCGCACCATAATGCCTCCCCCACGAAGCCATACCCTCCTCCTTCTTCGCGCAACCATCACTTAACGCCACCATCACTCCCACGCCATTAAACCTCCGCTCCAAAACGTCCCTCCACCATGTAAACTCCGGCTACCTCCCCTATAAAAGCCTCTCCTCCGCCAACACTAAGACCGGTCCACCATTCTAGGCTTAAGCCCAGTCTCCCCCGCCCCTCCGGTGACAGCAGAGGGGGCCGGGAGTCAAGGCAATAATGGCTTCTCGCTCGGTGTCGACCCATGGTCAGATGGTCGTGCTGCGGACGCCAACAGGCTCCGCCGAGCTCCGAGGCCCGGCTGACCTCGCCGGGCGACGACCTGAGGCTTCATGAGCCTCAGCCCAAGCCTCTCCGCCACCGGATTCCCCTCTCCGACGAGATCCCTCCTTCCCCCTTCTTTTCTTTGATTTTTCCCAACCTTATCACTCGTCTTACCCTCATCTGACCATCCCACAAACTCCACCCGACCACCAGCATCCTCACCGACCCCCTTTCCCTTCTCCAAAACCTTCCCCGCTCTGACTCCCCTCTTCCCTTGCTCCGCTGGGGAAGAAGCCACCGACCACCGCTCTCTCCGCCCTACGACCATCACTCACCTCACTCACATCCACTGCATGCTTCGGCTATCGTCTAACATATGCAGGACCGTCAATGGCCGGAGATTTCATCGGCGACACTTCAGGAAATGCTCCACCGGCGAAGCTCCTTCGACCATCACCTCCGACCAGCTTTGGAGCATCGCCACACCTCCAGGAGCTTTGCCAACCCATCAGCAACCTTCGCCAAACCCCAGATGCAGACATGATGTGCGGCGGAGCCACAAGCAGGTCGCCGGAGTCCCGCCTTCTCCGGTGACCTGCGGAGGAGCACGTAGAGCAGATACCGTCCGATGATCTGCATCGGACGGTCGTGAGGACAACACGTGGTGACTCCAGACTCCATCCGAGCCTCCACGCTGAACCTATAGGCTCGGGTGGACCGAACCTCGAGCCGAACCTCCAGACTACGCCACGTGTCCCGAGCCACAGGTGCTGTCCCGAGCCTGGTCCCTCACGTGCAGCGCACGTGAGGTGTTGGGTAATTTATGCAAAAGACCCCGGAAGATCTATTATTTGCAGAATGGTCCCCAGGCACGTGCCTCACTTGCGTGCCTGGGTATTTTATAGGGAAGCCCTCCATATTTTCTGAAATTGCAAAAAGGTCCCTACGCGCATGAAAAATTTACACTTGGGCCCAGGCGATTTTCTATATTTACATTTAGATCCCTCCAGGGACCTAAATGTAATATTTATCATTTATGTTTCTTGCATTTTTATTACAATTATGTCCCTGCATTGTTTTCTTCATAACTTGAGCATCGTAGGTCCAAATTGCATGATTTTAGTGTCGTTTTGATCCTTGTTTTGTCCTCTACATCTTAGCATAATTAATTTTCTCATTTACCACTGATTTTAAAGAAGTGATTATGTGATAAATGAGACCCTGTTCTCCTTGAGCTTGCTCTGATTGGATGACTGTTTTAATGATAGGACTAAAATGACTCTGATTTCTTTTTATATTTTGTTGCCCCATGTTTTTAGGGTATAATTGCAATCTTTTGTTTAGCATACATGTGTCTTTGCATTACTTTCATGCATCACTTTATAATTGCATAAAAATCGACTAAAAATTGCTTGCATCTTAGTATTGCATTTTAAATTGCATAGTTCATCATGTGGACCTGAAATTGAAATTAATTCGCACTTGTGCTTCCTGAATCCAAATTCGATAAATAAATTATGTAGCTGTGTCCTCGCGTTCGACCTTGGTAGACTTGCCAAGTATAAATACTCCACAGAATTCAAAGATTGTGGTATTTTGATCGACCAAAATTCATCTCCTATACTACAATTATCGATTATTAAAGAGGTGAATTTCACGTTCATCAGTTATTCATTAGTTTTGTTTAGAAAGCAAGTGATTGCAAAAAGAAGAATGGTCATAATTGTAAATGTGAAATCCTGAAAAAGTACAAGTGAAAAACCCTATTTATCATATGTTCATAATATCTTCCACTTCCACGATAACAAAGAAACATGGATTAAGAAAAATTCACAGTTATCCCACTGCAATTAAAATCTCCTAGATAACAAAAATCAAGATTAAATATTCTTAGTTCTCAAACCACCTCCTAGTTTTGGTTTTTCTTTTCCATCAAAAGATGAGTTTAAGCTAGATAACATGTTAGGTTTGAACTTAGGCTTTTCTGATAAAAAAATCAACCTCAATACTCTTGTAAACATTATTAATCTAAAGATACTCGTAAGCTTTATAAAGAAAAAATTACATAATTGATATTTTGAGAAAATAATGAGTTGATTGATATTGAAGCCCTAGGGTTCTCTTATATAAGAGGAGAAACCTATTGAACAAATTACATAAAATAAACGAAAAGAAGAAGGAATACATAAACAAGAAAAAGATAAAATATCTCTCATCACTCCCCTCTAGATGGAGCATATATATCAGTCATGATCATCCTGAAACAACACCTCTGAAATAGCCCTCTGGCTAAAGACTTGGTGAATGCATATATTGTTTGTTCCCCTGAGCTGATGTAGAAAGTAGAGATAAAACCCTTCTAAATCATGTCACGAGTGTAGTGATACTCAATCTAAATATGATTGATCTCCTCATGGAAGGACATATTGTTGGCAATGAAAAGAGCAGCATGGTTGTTATGTTTTAGATGCATGGGAAGAGGCATGCCAATAACTAAGTCAGTCAGAATGGATCTGACCCACATCATCTTAGTATTCCCATGTGTCATGAGTCAACTCATGACTTTGTACTCCGACTCTACAATATACTTGGAAACCACAATATGTTTCTTGATCTTCCACAATACCAAAGAGCTCCCTATGAACATTACGAAACCTAAGATAGGCTTCATGTCCTTGGGACATCCTGCATAATCTGCATCTACGCATGTTGTAATGGCAAACCGATGTCCCTTTTCTAATGAAAAACTTAGTACCAAGAAAGGATTTCAGGTACCTCAAAATCATATGAACTGAATCCATATGTGCATGTCTAGGTTGCTCCATAAATTGGTTGACTCTGCTCATTGCCAAAGAGATGTATGACTTGGTGATAATCACATAGAGGAGCTTCTCAACGAGCTCTATATACTGCCTCTTGTCTACCTCCTTTGTATCATCATCATATAACTTCATGCTAAAGTCTATAGGATTAGTGTCAGGCATGCAATCCGTCATGCTTGTCTCAGAGAGAAGATTAGTGACATACTTCCTACGGGTCATAACAAGACCCCGTTGATTCCTGGCAAAATCAAGTCCAAGAAAGTAAAGGTAAATTGCCAAGGTCCTTGGTGACAAACTGTTGTTCGAGGAAAACCTTAGTCATACGGATACCCTACACATCATCTTATGTAATAATAACATCATCAACATAGATCGATATAACAACTATACTTTATTGAGTCCTCCGAACAAAACAGTGAATGATCTACAGCCGATCTCATAAATCCTTTATGTTTTATCAAGTCCGAGAGCTTCTGAAACCATGCTTTGAGACTATGCTTAAGGCCGCAGATAGTCTTGTGAACTCTGCAAGCCATCTAACACTCCCCCTCATCAGCAAACATAGGTGGCTACATATATACTTCCTTCTGCATGTCACCATATAGAAATGTATTCTTCATAGTAAGTTGAGATAAGGACCAGTCCAATATCACTGCAATTGAGAGAAGATCTGCAACGTAGAATGACGAGCCACTTGAGAGAAGTATCCTAATAGCCCACCCCATACATTTGGATAAACACATGAGCCACAAGCCTTGCCTTGTAGCAATCAAACACTGCTGTCTACACGATGCTTCACCGTGAACATCCACTTGCATCCCACCACAGATGCTCTTGTAGAACCTGTAATAAGGCTCCACATGACACATGACTGTAACACGACAATCTCCTCCTCCATGGCAACACGCCACTAACTGTCACGTATGGCCTCGTGGTATGTTCGTGGAGTCTCTGCGGTTGACAGACCCATGACAAATCTTCTGGAATCCTCTAAAAGATGCTTGAAAAAGACATTGGCAGCGAAAGCATATGTAGCACACATATGCATCCTCTTCCAAAGAGCAATAGGCATATCAAGGTCACATGCATCCTCCTCCTCCTGTAAACTAACATCTACTTTTAAATCAATCAAATATGACATTTGTTTGAACATCGAAGTATGTTGTAATATGAATATTCAAGTACAAGTATATTTAGCGTGTCACATGTTATCCATGATAAAATGTGTTAAAATTTTCTTCTTACATGGTTGATGTTTGGTTGAATTTATTATTATCTTATTTTCGTGGATTGATGCTCAATCTTGGTAAAGTTATGGTTAGAATGCATCGATATCGCAAGTATGGGATAGTTGGGCTATGCAGTAGACCACTACAAAGAGTTGTATAAAGATGTGGCTTAAGATCATCTTAATAGATTGGAATAAATCTAGTTGCCTATAAGATCATAGCATGACAACAAGGCTATAATATTTCCCTCCTTGCATGATAGAACATAGCAAGTTGAAATTGATCGCCACTTCGTAAGAGAGGATTGATTTTGCAAGTACGTGATAGTTGAGTTAGAATTCATCGATCTAACAAAGTATGGTATAGTCGGGTTGATGATAGGGCACTGCAAGGAGTTGCATAGATGATGTGGCTTACAATCATCCCAAAGGATTGGAATAAATCTAGTTGCCTATAATTAGGGCTGTCAAAAAATCTCAAGTTCGATATTTGATTAGATTTGGCTCACTAACAGTTCGATTCAGATTCAATCTGTAAATAAATGAACAGAACCTGAATACAAGTTTAGGCTTGATTAGATAAACGATTTAAACCTTAAAATTATAGGTTAGCTCAGGTTCGGTTCGTTAAAAGTTATATATATATGTATAGAGGGCTTATCCAGTGAGCCCTGTGCCCATTTGAATTTTGGTGAGCACCAAACGTGGGCGCGCCACGTGTATTTCTATTTGAATGATTGCCTATTTCGAAGGAGCACGGTTTTGGAAGGATATTAATATGTTTGAACATTTTATATTTCCAATTATACCGAGTCCTTAAAAAAAGGAAGACTGTTTTTGGAAAGATAAATTCAAATTATTAATTTCTTACCGAAGAAATAGTCATTGTATATTTGATTAGTAATGTATATATTGTACTCAAGTAATTATGTGTTACGAGATCAGTAATACTGAAACATTTGTCAGTATTTATCTGTAATATTACATTGTACAGAGATCAGTAATTGATTCATGTTACTCAAGTAATACATATTCAGTTCTCAAGTAATTATTGTTGTCAAATCAGTAATTAAGTAGGTAAACTACTAATGTCCATACAATGATTACTGATTACAAATGTCCATTTTACTGAACTCATTTGATTGTTACTAATGTTATATTTACTAAATGCTTTGAGTGTTACTGACACACCTCTTATTTACTTGTATAATCTTTTTAGTCACTTATAATGCATATGAAAATTACTGATCATTTATTATGATTTTATTAATTTTCATAACAACTACTTACTCGTCCAGTGTGTATATATTACTGAATTTTAAACCATATAATAAAATGAATGTAAATTACTGATCGTTGTTTGGGTATTACTAATCTCGTAATAAGCATTTACTGGACTATTGTATATATATTACTGATTCCATTTGTTTGTTGTTACTTAACTTTATATCATTTTGACTGAATCTGATTTGAAGAAAACATTCTGAATATAATTGATTCAATAAGAATGATAGGAGAACAAGTAACACTTAACAAAATGCATGTAACATAGGCAAATGGCATCTGTAACTTGGTATAAATGAAAATACATGTATGCAAGTAACTTTCACGTTTGTCTCGGTAACTTTCACATTTGTCTCAGTAAAAATATACATATGTCTCATGATTCAAATCCAATTGCAGGTCATTCATCGTTGTTTCTTCTGATATAATGCTCTCATGATCCAATGTTTCATTTTTTATTTTTTTTTTATCCACGAATGATGTTGCGAGTTGTAAAACATCAGAAGTATTCCAGCATTTGACAGCCTGAAATAAAATGAATTAGTAAACCAGTAGTTGGAAGTTGTAAGAACTAAAGAGGGAGCAGTAACAATTATGTAGGCAATAGTAAAATTAAAATATCATCTCAGTAAATAATGTAATAACATTAGTAACTCAGTATATTTTCAAAGTAATGCATGAAAAATAACAATTGTGTTAACGATAGTAACAAAAAATATCTTATAAGTAAACTAAGTAAATACATTAGTAATTCAGTATAAAAGATTTAGTAAGAATGACAAACTAACAAGTAATACGCAGTATTTTCTTAAGATACATAAGTAACTAGTGAATAAAAATGAACCAATAAGAATAATATATAGAAAAGTAATTCATGCCATATTGTTAGTAACTTTGTCGAATGCATTAAGTAACTTAATATAATTTTTTAGTAATTTGACTCAGTAACATAATGTGATATAAGTAATTTTTAAGGATTCAAAAGTAATAAAATTGAACATTATCCTTCCTGAAGTAGTGTTTTCATGATACAAATCCAATTGCAAATCATCCATCGTCGATCCTTCTCATATGATATTCTGACGATCCAAATCCAATCAAGAATCATTGTTTACCATTGCTTCTGAGATATCCTGATTCAAATACAATCGCAAATAATCCATCACGTTAAAAACTGAAATCGAAACCTAAAAAAACGACCAGATTCTACCTATAACGTGAAATAAACGTTTAATCTTCAAAAATAAAACTTACATTGGACAAATCGATCGTCTCGGTTTACAAGATCAATCTCCTCACATTGCAAATCGCCATATCAATCCCTTGTCGTTGCAATACAATATGTTTCTATAAGTGCGTGCTATTTTTAGACTTCCTTATAATTTCTAATTTAGTTTTCTTCCCATCATGGCTACGGTTCCTACTATTTGGGGATTGAAAAAATCTTCTTAAAAAAGGCAATACACGTGTAATACAATGATGGTTGGATTAAGATCAAAGGGCTAAAAAGAGGGGCTCATCGAAACTCAAATGGGCACAGTGCTCATTGGATAAATTCCCTATATATATGAGATAAGGGAGTATGTATGTATGTATGATAGTATGTACACATATATATATGTAGAGGATGGGGAGCTTGCACCAAGGTGCATGTAACTTTACATGCACCGACGCTTATATCTTCTATATTTTTTTACTTTTTTGAAAAATACCACCATGTATATTCATCCATATATCCCTCCAATATGTCATTCAAATTTCGTCAGAAATAAAGACTCCTATGACCTCCATCCAGAACAGGTAATTTTAACGGTCTTAGAATTGTTGTAATCGACCTATTCTGGATGGAGGTCATTGGAGTCTCTATTTCTGACGAAATTCGAATGACATATTGGAGGGATATATGGATGAATATACATGATGGTATTTTTCAAAAAAAAGTAAAAAATGTGGAAGATATAAGCGCCGGTGCATGTAAAGTTACATGCACTTTGGTGCAAGCTCCCCATCCTCTGTATATGTAATATGATTTAAGAATTGGGAGACTATACAAGGGTAACAAAATTCACGACATTTATATCATATTTTATGTTTGATTCTTTAAAAATCAAGGGGTTGTTTTTATTTTTTCCGATTTTATGGATGGATATTGGATAGAATGTGGAATTTTCTCAATATCGCATAGTATAATCCCTAAAATTTTTCTAAGAACAATATTTATGAATTTATCTCGAAACCGTTCGGATCTTTTAAACAGGATATAAGTCCGAGATTGACTCAAGATAGATCTGAATGGAGGCGAAGAATCCATGTAGCTGACCCTACTTAATTGTGGGAAAAGGCTTTGTTGTTGTTGTGTTGTTGTTGTATAATCCCTAAAATTTTGAATTTGAAAATCCTAACATCTCCACCCACACCACACGACACATGACACTGTAGTGTTGCCCCCTTCCCTCTCGAGTTTTCTCACTCTCACCCACACTCTATCCCCCTCTCCATCCACAGTTGTGGCGGTGAACCGACTGACTCCGCTCGTCCCCAGCAACAGCGGGTAGCTAGCCCGCCTCCCTCCTCCCTAGCAGCAGCGCCCATCCGAGCCGATCCTCCTCCACAACAACAACGACACACCTTGCCTCCTCCCTAGCAGTGGCGACACGCCTCTCCTCCTCCTCGAAATACCTCTTCAAGTAGGTTGTCTTACAACATATCTTCATAGATGATATTAATTTTTTTTTCATTTGTGTATTACAACAGATCTTCAAAATCCATCCATCTTCGTTTGGTGATTCTACAATCTC
The DNA here is from genome assembly GCA_037367405.1 of Ottelia alismoides. Classification (NCBI taxonomy): domain Eukaryota; kingdom Viridiplantae; phylum Streptophyta; class Magnoliopsida; order Alismatales; family Hydrocharitaceae; genus Ottelia; species Ottelia alismoides. Next base: position 664,266 of record JAZKJV010000427.1, read on the forward strand.
TTTCAAGATTTTGAATAAATTCGACAGAAATGCAGTAATCCACCTTAGTTTGCATCTGAAAATTCAACTGCAATGAAGCACCATGTTGCATGGCTTTAAAACTTTTGTTGCAACTTACTAACCAACAATACTTCACACATATATTTATCTAATTTTCTGTCTTCTTACACAGGGATAATATGAAGGTTTTCATTTTTTTAATGAGTTTGTTATCAAATCTTTTTTCGTTCATTCCCTCAACAGTCATCAAATATTTTTTTTCAAATGCATGCATATATAACCATATTAGATTAATCCTTATTTCAATCGGTAATTTTGGATTAATTAGTATTCATTCTAAAACAAATCTTTAACAAGCCTTTACGACCTAAACCAAAATGAACCTTTAAGAAACTGAACCAAGCCTTTACGACTTGAACCGAAACGAACCTTTAACAAGGTGAATAGAGCCTTTATGACCTGAACCAAAACAAACCTTTAACGAATTGAACTGAGCCATTACGAACCTAAACGAGCCGTACCGAATCTGAACATGATTTTCATTTTATCGAACCGAACTGAACACAAACCCTAAAGTATGCTAATCGAATCGAACCGAATCTGGGTTGGTTCACTCATGTTCAGGGTTGTAAAAGTCGCCCGACTGGCCCGACTAGTAGGTCCGACTAGTCTAGTCAGTGGGGTGGCCGACTGAGTACCGACTAATTCCGAA